>SJYC01021385.1:0-35487 GCA_006408675.1 Madoqua kirkii | reverse complement strand
CCGGGCCGTGGGCCAGGTGGGGTGGGGGAGGCGCAGGCTCCTCGTGGGCCCTGGAGGGTGGGCGTCCTAAGCTCATGGCCCTGGTGAGGGGGGTGGTGGAGGAAGGTGCGCCGGCGTGCGCATCCTCGAGTGCCCTGCTGGGGACGTCAGGGTCCTGAGCAGGAGCTGAGAGCCCAGGTCCCATCCCAGGGGCCGTGTCGGGGGGGAGGTGGGGCATCGTCTCCAGAGCGCGCCGAGGCCCGGCCCGTGGCCTTGACAGAAGCAGGAGTGCTGTCTGGATGCTGTGAGGCGTGAGGGCCTGGATGCTGTGAGGGTCTGGACGCTGTGAGGCGTGTGGGCCTGGACGCCGTGAGGTGTGCTGTCTGGAGCCGTGAGGGTCTGGACGCTGTGAGGCGTGTGGGGCTGTGCGGGCAGCATGCTTTGAGCTGGCCTCATCGCGTGCAGGTGCGCTCTCGGGGTGCAGAGTGGTGTCACAGCAGTCGCTGGCCAGACCTGTGGCCCGCAGGGGGCTCTCCAGCTACGAGGGAGAAAGAAATTCGTCCACATTTAGCCCCAGTGAGAGAAGCTAGAGTAAGAGGTGACGGGTGTGAGAAACCGCGGCAGCGCCGGACTGCGCGGCGTGTGCTGCCGTGGCCGTGGGCCTGGCTGCGCCCCGTGGGAGACGCTGGCAAGTGGGGGTCAAAGCCCTCTGACCGCTTGTTTTCAAGAAACACACCTGAAACAGAGCACGTCAGTCCAGGCTTGGGGGCCAAGATGGGTGGGTGGGCCGGGCCAAGACGGGGCCTCGGCCGGGGACCGAGGCGGGGCGAGCAGGTGGAGCTGCAGGAGTCCAGGGGCTCAGGACTGGCCGGGGCTGCGCGGGGGCCTGGCCATGTGGGCCCGGTGTGTGAGCGCGCTCAGCCGGCAGCGGCTCTGCAGCGGGGCTCCCGGGGTGTGGCAGGGCTGACTGTGCCGCAGGCTGTGTGTCTGCTGCGTGTGAGGAGTCGTGTGTGGCCTGTGGACAGTCCGCACGTCCTGTTTCCTTCACCCAGTCAACCTGGGATTTCCAGCTAACGTGGTAGGAAGAGAAGGTCGTGGTGTGACGAGTGGACCGAGGCTGATCTCTAGGTCGTGGGCTGCCGTGCTGGCAGAAACCGCACGTGCACCAGGGTGGATTGGCATGAAGCCTGCACGTCCAGCCGGGGAGTATCGGCTCTTAGAACAGGCTCTCTAGTCCTGGAACCAGAGGCCATCCAGACGAGTGCCCGCAGTAATGCTGTTTGTGTGAGAAGTGCTGCCCCCGGGGCTGCGTTCTTGGCGTGCCGGTGCCTGGAGAGCCTGCGGGTGGGGGGCAGATCGGCCGGTGGCGGTGGGTGCGGAGCGGGCCAGCCATGCCCTCTTCCGCTGTCTCCCGTGGCGTTGAGAGAGACTGAGTGCGGCATCCGGACGGGAAGCGGGCCCGGGCCCCGAGGTCACCGCTGTGCCTGTTGCTTTGCAGTCGGATCTGGGACACCGCCTCGGGCCAGTGCCTGAAGACGCTCATCGGTGAGTGGGGGTGGCCTGTGGCCGCGTCCTACAGGGACACCCTTTCTCCCTCGGGGGCTCCTCCTCTCCTGCCGTCCCTCTTCCCCAGCTCTTTCCCACTCAGCGCTGCCGTCCAGCCTGGCTGGGGCCCTCAGCGAGCCCCATCTGCTGGGGCTGGGGGCTCCGGTGTCTCTGCAGACGGTGTGGGGCTGTGTCGGGGGTGGGGGTGGTGCCGTGGGAAGGCTGCGTGCTCTGTGTAGCCAGCGGTGCCACCGGGCAGGGTGTGTGTGTGGCCAGAGGGTGGCTGAGGGGCCCCCAGGGCCTCGGGCCTGCAAGGCTGATGGGGGCGGGGAGGGGTTGCTGTCGGGAGGCCTGTCTCTGAGTCCTGACGGGGGGCTCTGCTGTGTCGGGTGAGCTGGCGGGCGCCGTGGCCCGGGCCTGCCTCCTGGCCCGTGCTGTCCAGGGAGCAGGCGTGGCTCTGAGGGTCTGCTCCGGCCACCATCACGGGACTCTGCAGGCCGGGTGCGTGGCTTCAACAGCAGAAACCCGTGCCACATCTGGAGGTCGAGCCCACGGTCAGGGCGTGGGCAGGGCTGGCTCCGCCTGGGCCCTCTCCGTGGCCTCCCTGCGAGCCCTCCGTGGGCGTCCCCACCTCCTCCTGCAGGTCCCACGACGCTGGTCAGATCGTCTTGGCCCCCGAGGCCCACCCAGCCGCCTCATCTGACGTAACCTGCCTTGCGGCACGGTCTGCGCAGCCAGGCTTAGGGCAGGAGGGCGGAGTGGGCCCCGGTAGCCTCTGTTGTTTTCTCGCTCTGTGCGCTCTGACCGAGACCTTGCCCGCGTGTCATGTGGTGCCGTCCCCGGGTCTGGGCGCCCCACCTGTGTCCTTGTGCCCGTGGCCAAGTGAGGGCTCCTAGCTGAGTTTGTGGCGGCTCTGTGGCTGGGCGGGAGCCGAGGCCCGAGGTTACAGGCAGCTGCCCGCCCGACCTCGGCTCTGGGGCGTCAGGCCCTCAGGCCGTCCTTGGACGAGCCTGTCCCAGCTGCGGGGCGGCCCTCATGCGGCCCCCTGTGCCTTTCCAGCGTCTGCCCGGCAGAGAGAGCAGCGGCGTGGGGCACAGGCCTGGGCCCCCCGAGGTGGTAACGCGCGGGCCGCCCTGGTGCTCGGGACCCAGGGCCACGGGCCCCCTCACCAGGGTGCACTCGGGGCTCCTCCCCAGGTGTGGGCGGTGCGGTCACCGGGCCACGTGCCTCCCAGGCTGGCCCTGCCCAGCCAGCAGCTCCGCCCCGCCTCCCGAGAGCCCAGCGCTGCCCCCGGTCGGGAGTGGGGCTGTGGGCGTGGCATTGCTTGGTGGCTTCCAGGCCGAACCTGCGCTGACCCACCGTGACCTTCAGGAGAACGGCTGCCACGATTCAGCGGGGCGGCCGTGTCCGCAGGGCAGCTGGCTGTGGGCAAGCCCCGTGCGAGACGGCCGCCCCGGGCCTTCTCTGTGCCCCGAGTGGCATGGCCCGGGGACCCCTGAAGGCTTGGCCTCCTGAGGCCGACTGGCCACAGGGCCTTTGTTCCTGAAGCGCTCTGTCGGGGGTCACGGGGCGGAGCGGCTCTCACGCTGGCACGAGTGGTGGGCGGTGGCAGCGTGCGCTTGTGTGGTGGTGACCTCACTGGGCGCTGGTGGGGGAGCCCCCCTGGCAGTCAGGGCCCCTTGGCAGCCACGTCTGTGCTCCACGCAGATGATGACAACCCCCCTGTGTCCTTCGTGAAGTTCTCTCCGAACGGCAAGTACATCCTGGCTGCCACCTTGGACAAGTAAGCGCTGCCGTGCCTTTCCAGCGTGGGTGTGCGGCCAGGCCCCAGCCCGAGACCGTCCCTTCCTGCCGGGTCCACACCAGAGGCCCATCTGTGTAGCTGGGGCTCAGATCCTTGGCTCTGTGGTCACCAGGGACCCTCCTGCCTGAGGGGTGGTGGGCACGCTGCTGCTCCCCGAGTGGCCGCGGGCGGGCATCACTGGCCGTCAGCCACCCTTCTGGAAGTTGTTGGGGCTCAGCCTCCTGTGTAGGTGGGTTGCCTGCAGGGACCTCCCTGGGAGGAGGAAGGACCTTTGCTGACACCTGGGCTGGACAGGCTCCCTTTGTCCTTTGCAGGGGCCCTGAGGACCCCTTACTGGCGTGCCTGGGGCTCCCACGGTCCTCTTGGGCATCCTCACCCCCCGGCTGCCTTGCGGGGCCCCTGCCCCTGGGCGCCGCACGCTGACCCGGCCCCTCTGCCTTGCAGCACACTGAAGCTCTGGGACTACAGCAAAGGCAAGGTGGGTGGCTACAGCGAGGGTCCCTGGGGCTCCTGAGGGCCCTGGGCCGTGGCCGCAGGCGCAAAGCGTGACTGTGGGTGGCCATGGGGCGCAGAGCACGACTGGGGTTGGTTTGGTGCAAATGTCCCCACGATGCAGGTTAAAGCTTGGCCTGGGTGGGCTGTGGGGCGGGGCTCACGGTGCTCACAGAGCCGTCCAGTCATAGCTGGGCGGTCACCTGGGACGCAGGGCGGCCGCGGCTGAGCGGCGGCCCTGGCCGTTTCAGTGCCTGAAGACGTACACGGGCCACAAGACGAGAAGTACTGCATATTCGCCAACTTCTCCGTCACCGGGGGGAAGGTGAGTCATCTGCTAGCCCTGCGGCTCCCTGGCCCCTCCTGCAGGCGGGCCTGGTCCTCTCACCCACAGAACAGGCTGGAGCTTTCTGGACATTATCAGTATGAAGGCCTCTTCTGCAGACTGCTTGTCTGGGGAGGTCCTGCCCTCTCTGCCTGGGCCCCACTGGCACCCTCCCGACCCTCAGGCTCAGGCAGGAGCCTTGTGATGAGCAGCTAGGCCATGACTGACGGCCAGCATCCCAGAAGCCGCCCGAGGCGAGGGGCAGGCGGTGGGACAGGGTCTGGACGGGGGTAGTTCGGGGGCTGCGTGCCCTGCCGGGGCCGTGGGTGCAGACTGCGGTCCAGCCGCACAGGCGCCCTGACCTGGCTCTCTCCCCGTGCCCCTGCCCGGCTCTCTCTCCTGTGCCCCTGCCCCCTGCTGAACGCAGTGGATCGTGTCAGGCTCGGAGGACAACCTGGTCTACATCTGGAACCTGCAGACGAAGGAGATTGTGCAGAAGCTTCAGGGCCACACAGGTGAGTGGGGTGCCACCGTCACCGCCCGGCGCCAGGGCGCCGCCTCTCGATTTCAGGGCTGTCGAGGGACAGTCTGATGCCTCCCCTCGCAGGGCTGTCGGGGGACGGTCTGGCCCCAGCTTAAACGCTCATTCCCAGCAGCCAGCTGCCCAGCTCTGAAGTCCCTGTGGCCCGTGGCCTCCCGGGAGTGGCCGGGGCCCCATGTGGAGGCGGCGCCGTCGACTCGGGCTCCTCCCGGGCCCCCCCTCCGTGCTCCTCTCCTCAGCGCTCAGGGGCCAGCAGTGTGGAGCCCTTAGCTGCCCGGGGTGACGCCCTCTCCCTAAGAACACAAGTCCCCTGGGAGCAGGGCCTGCCCCTGCCCACCGCCTTCGGCCTCCGCTGTCAGCTTGTGGCTTCTGCTGCATGGGCAAGACACTCAGAGGCTCACTTGAAGCCGCCCCAGCCAGAGGGAAAGTGCTGGGTTGCGTCTCCTGAAAAGCTGTGAACGCACTGACTTGCCTGATGCTGGGGGCAGCTCGTGCCGGGATCTGCTGTGCCCACCCTGGGTGCCGGCCCCAGGGGGCCTCAGGGCCCACGCCGGGAGGGGGCAGCTCATGCTGGGATCTGCTGTGCCCGCCCTGGGTGCCGGCTCCACAGGGCCTCAGGGCCCACGCCGGGAGGGGGCAGCTCTGGTGCAGGTTGAGGGGTGCGACATCTGCACTACGAGCTTGGCGGCGGCCCTGGCATGTCTCTGGCCCATGGGGAGCCCCTTGCCTCGCCGGGGTCTGGGTGGGGCTCCTTCTGTCCTGCCCTGAACCCCGGCTCTGTGTGCTGAGCGCACGGTGCGCAGCTCCGTGGGGAGGGCCGGGCCCAAGGGGGGAACTGACGTCGACCATCTGTTTGCAGATGTCGTCATCTCGACGGCGTGCCACCCGACGGAGAACATCATTGCCTCGGCCGCCCTGGAGAACGACAAGACCATCAAGCTCTGGAAGAGCGACTGCTAGGCCGGAGGTGCCGGGCGCTGCCGGAAGTCCACCTGGACTGGTGGGCGCGCGGCTCTTGGAGGGGCTCCCGGTCCAGGCCCGGGGACCGGTGGGGCTTGGGCCTGAGCTGCCTCTGAAGAAACTTGGCTGGGGCGTGTCTCCCACTTGAGGGTCTGGAAGTTGCTGGTGACGTTTTTGCCAATTCCTTTCTCACCGTCCGGGGAAGAGTTCCTAGTCTGTATTGTGTTCAGAGTCCACAGAAATATTGTGTTCAAAGAGTCCACAGAAATTTTTAATTTTTTATTACAAAAAGGTGAAGTTCAATTTATCACGAGTTGTGTTTTTTTCCAGTAACTATTCTGTACCATTTTTGCGATTTGATCACCCGGCGCCAGCGCTGTGACCGTCACCACCACAGGTTCTGGCTGCCAGCCTCGGAGGGCCGTCCCTCGGGTGTTCAGTGACACTCTGGTGACAGTATCCGGCCTGTGGCCACACGTCCTGAGTCTGTCTGGGGGCACAGAGCACTCACTGCCTGATGTCCATGGAAAAGCCTGTGCTTGGGGGTCGTTGCCCCCGTGATGCTGGCGTCCACCCTCAGTGCTTCCGCTGGTCCCACGTCTGGTCACGTGACAGGCAGCACCCGGGCTGTGCTGCAGGCGGCCGAGCTCGCGCGTGGACGCGTGGCCGCCGAGCTCTCACCAGGCGCTCTTCTCCGCGTGGCTCTTTATGAGGTCTCAGTCAGCAGGAGGTTGAAAGCATTTTTGACAGATCTCCTGAATGACGTGTCCATTCTCCATCCTGTGGAGCCCAGGACCACAGAGGACTAGCCAGTGCCCTACCAGCTCACGGCACATATTTGTGGGGCTGGGGCAGGCGGTAGGGTTCCTCGTTGCAGAGATGCCCAGGCCCCTATGATGTCTCGTGGTCCATGGCAGACACTGGCGAGGGCAGGGGCGGGCAGTCCTCGTCTCGTCCCCCCGCCACCAGCCTCAGGACAGGTGGGCTCGGGAGCTGGCTTCTCACAGGGAGATGGTGTCATCCACCTGCCTTACCCACCTGGGCTCTGATCAGGGGCCTCTCCTTGCCAGCAGGCCCCTGGGAGTTGGGCACGCTGACTGCAGGGCAGCGCGGTCAGGGAGCTGCTGCCGTTCACGGGGGACCCTCCCTGCAGCAGGTCCACCTGGCAACCTGAGGCCTCTGCAGTGGAGGTGTGTCCCCTGCTTGGGTCCAGTCCTCGGTGAGGCCAGTCCTCGGCCTCCAGGGAGCTCTGCAGGTGGGGAAGCAGGAGGCCGCCGCCTAGCGGCTGCTGTGGCATCAAGGACAGTCACGGGTGTCGGGACCGCCCTGCTACTCTGCCCCGCCTCCCCTTGAGAAGCAGAAATGCCGACGGCTTGGCTGTCGTAGGAATGAACCGCTCCCGCGCAGGGACCCCGAGCCTGCAGCGCCTGAGCGTCTGGGCGGGAGGCGCTGAGGCCGCGTGGCGGTGGGGGCCTTGGTTTTCCCTGGACCAAGGTTGAGGCTCTTCGGGTTTTGTTGTTCTGGTGCTGGATTCGCCCCGGGGCAGGGGCATGTGTGCAGAGTGCCGTGTCCTTGAATATAGTTTATTTTTTCTACATTTGAATTCTCTGTTGTAGATTTATGTAAAAATGCATTCTCTTTTTGAAAATAAAGAATTTCCTGTCTTGTAATTTTGTTCCTAAAGAAGCACTTACCTTTCTTAACGTGTAGATGTTACTGGAGTGGGAGGGGGCAGGGGTGGAGCGTTGGGATCAGGAACGGCAGGAAAGCAAGCGACTCAGCCTGTGCACATTCCACGGAGGTTTTACTTAAGTCAGTGAGGAAACCTGTAAGATGTAACGATGGGTTCTAAGGAGATTTCTACACAGGCAACAGGAAGTGGATTTGCAGAGGGATTCAAAACGTGAAAATCCATAGGACACCAGTGATGGACATCCCACGGGGCACAGTTTGACGTTTCTGAGGATAAGGGTCTGTGGCCAGCCCGCGATGGCGGTTGTGAAACGGCCCTTAGGCCACAGTGGGGACCTCTGCCTGGCACTCTGGAGTGGACCCCTGGCCATCTTATTTGGCCTGTTTCAAGGTCACATGTTTTCCTGACATTGGACCTGCTCATCAAAAGGCTGGGCTGCAGGCGAGCGGGGAGGGTTGAGGGGAGGCCTTCGGGAGACGGTGGGAGGGCCAGAGAGCAGGGCCTGGAGGAGAGGCAGGCTGACTGCCCAAGAGAGCAGGGACGGCCCCGCCAGGCCTCAGGCCTCACTGGCCTCTGTCCACACTGTCCTCCTAAGTGGCCTTACCAGCCTTGTAGCTTTAAGCATGGCCAGTGTGCTGACGAGTTGCAGTGTCAGATCCACAGGCCAGGCCTGCTTCCTGGAGTCCAGGCGGAGTCGCAGCCCCCCAGCTCCCCAAACCTGCTCCTCCTGCACCCGACCTTCTCCTCATATGTGTCCCAAGTGACCACTTCTCGTGACCTGGCCCAGCCCCCGGCCTTCTCCCACCCTGCCCTCCGAGCCGCCAGGCCCTGTCCCTCAGCTGTGGGACACCCTCTGCTGCTCCCGCTACCCTGGCCAGTAGCCCTTGCCCTCTGACCCCACCCTGCAGCCACACTGGCGGGGCGCCCGAAGCCTCTGCACTTGCTCTCCTGGTCTGGACTGTCCTCCCAGCAGGCCCCGTGGCGCCTCCCTCCCTCCCTTCAGTCCTGAGCCCGGTGTCTTGGGCCCCACCTTCCCGACCAGTGTCGCCCGCTCTGCTTGCCACACTGAAGGGTCCATTGGCTCTGGAATGGTCTAGGATGTGAGCTCCTGGGGCTGGTGTCCTCTCCTGCCTGGACCGTTCCCCACAGAGCGGGGCTGCTCCGTTACTATTTGTTCCTTGAATGTCTGTGATGCTGAAGTGACACTGGCGTCCGACTCTTTGCAGCCGCCTGGACTATACAGTCCATGGAATTCTCCAGGCCAGAATACTGCACTGGGTAGCCATGCCCTTCTCCGGGGGATCTTCCAACCCAGGAATCGAACCCAGGTCTTCCGCACTGCGTTTACGAGTGGAGCCACAAAGAGCAGCCACCTGCAGGGCGCCCTCTGGCCAGCCGGGCCTGCTGCCTGCCTCCCCGCCCGTGCGCCGTGCTCAGACGGGAAATGGAAGCCGCCTGGGGTCCTGATGCCCGGTGTCTGTCCCTGGCCGTGCCCCCGACTCTGTGGCTGTGTGGGGATGAGGAGGTGAGACACGCCTGCTCCAGGTACACGAGAGCCGTGGCCACTTTGTGTTATGAAAAAAAGCCAAGCAGCTCCAAGAGCGGAGGGAGTGGAGTCGCATAGGTGCCTGTCGCCCCGGCACACACGTGTACCACAGCCTTGTGTCACACGCCCTGCCTGCGCTGTCGCGGTGCGGTCGCATGCCGCACACGCCGCCCGCGTACCCACGCGCACCACTCGCCCCTGTGTGCACAACCAAGAACCGCACAAAACAAACAAAAACAGTGGTTAGATGCCACGAAGTAGGTGGCAATGCCTTAACCGTATGCGTGTTGTCAGGCCCGAGAGCCTCTTCCATCCTTGTCAAGGGGAGTGCTAACCTTCTCTCCTTTCATACAACACAGCCCTTGCCCTTCGCGCTCCATATTTAAAGCCTTGGAGAGAAGCCGCCTTTCACTTACGGTGACCAAGTGACTGACAGTTCCCACTGCTGCAGGCGGCCGCATCCAGCATGGAGGCAAGGTGAAGCCCACCCTAAACCGCTACTTACTGCAGCATGAAGAAAAAAGACTGCTTCAGGAAAAGGGGGGAAAACAAAAAAGTCTTCGTGTTCTAATACATTCATAAAAGCAGCCAATCAGAGGCTGAGAGGAATACCCGGAAGCCCAGCGTCCCTCAAAGAAAAGATTCCCCCGGAAACAAAACAGGGCGGGAGCGCACTTCCTACCGCGACACGCCTCGCGTCCCGTCAGGAGACGGCGCGAAACCGTCTGCGGAAACGGAAGTGGCTTGTAGCGAATCAGAGGGCGAGGAAGGAAGGGCCGCCGCACGAACTTCTGGACGCGGCCCCGCGCTTGGAACTGTGGGTCGGGGCGTGTCGGGGCGCGCTGTGCGCATGCTCCTGGGGTACGGCCCTCGGCTTCCGCGCATGCTCGGGCTCGCGCCGCCGCCTTTGGGCGGACGGTCGGTTGCTGGCTCCTCGCTGCGGTCTGCACGGCGCCGGACTCTGCGCTTCGTGTCCGCCCTTGGCTTGTAGCCTTAAGACACCGTTCTGCAGCTGCGGGTGCTGGCTGTCCCCGGAGTGCAGACGGCGGGCGATGCGGCTCCCGGCCCGAGGCTGCGGGCGTGGGGCCGCGTGTGCGCAGGAGGCGAGCCTCCGGTAAATCACGTGTCTGTGCGTGTGCACGAGTGCACGTGCGTGCAGACACGCCCGCGTGTCCACAGTGTCCGCGCGCGCCTCGGCGCCCACACGCTCGCAGTGTCACGTCGTGTGTGTGCGCGGAGACGGCACCCCAGGTGTGGCCGGTGGGTCCAGCCTGGGGACGGCGAGCGGGCTGGGGTGGATTCGGCCTGGAGGACGCTCGCCGCGTCCCGCCAGCCAGCCGCCCCTTGAGAAGTTTCAGGTTGGCCGGCTTCCTTAGAGCTCCTCCGTCCCTGGAATTCTCCAGGCAAGAATGCTGAAATGGGTTGCCATGCCCTCGTCCAGGGATCCTCCGACCCAAGGATTCAACCCGCGTCTCTTAAATCTTTGGCAGGCAGGCAGGTCCTTTACCATTGCGCCACCTGGGAAGATCTCGGTTAGTTCCAGGTGGAGAGCTCACCGGGTCCTCAGGGGACAGCTGTACCCAGTTTGCAGATTATCCGGGACCAGGAGACAGGCAGGCAGCCACTGGGAACTGGGCCAGCTGGGAGCGGTGCGCTGCCCCGTGTCGGCACTCCCGGGCGCAGCTTGCGCCCTGGCTGTCACTCGAGCCGGTCAGGACCGTGGGCAGCTGCAAGAGGCATCAGCCCTGTCTGGGTCACTGCTTTGTCCACCTGCCCGCGCAGTCCCAGCGGCTGGAACCTCCTTAGTGCCAGACCTCGGGGGCTGTGCCTCGTACCCACCGTCAAACCCCTGCCCGCCATGCTCAGCAGTGTTCCGCGGCTCTTACGAGCAGCCTGCCGCGCCTTAGCATCTTCCTTCCAGACCCAGCACGCCGCTGTTGCTTATTACCTGAAGGGCCCTCGGCTGCTTCTCCAAACCTTGGCTGTGTTAGAAAGCCTTCTATTCCTCTGTACTCTGGGCTCGTCTGGGTCCCGCCCCTGCCCAACCTGGATGCCCCCCGCCTGGGAGGCATTTCAGGGCAGGCTGCTGTCTTCACTCAGCACCCACTGTGTGTTGAGGCCCTGGTGGCCACACACCACTGACCTCCCACTTCACTCCCCACGCCCGCGAGGATGGTGCCATCAGCACCAGCACGTGCTAGCTGACGACCCGGGCCAAGGTGTGTAACATGGACCTCAGCCCTCCGGTGGGCAGCAGAGGGCTTCCAGCCAGGCTGCAGGGTGAGAGGTTAGGGGAGTCTGTTGGTGCCAGACGGTCTTGCTCCTCAGTGAAGGCTTCTGCACACGACCCCCCAGCTTTGGGCCTCCCAGGACCCTGGGGTCTGGGCACATGGGAGGCTCCATCCAGAGTGGCCCAGAGCCCTGGTGACGTCACCTTCTCCCCATTGCCAGGTTCCCGGTCCCCACGGGCAGCTGACTGCGTGCAGATTCCTGGGCAGAGTCTGACTCAGGGTTTAGGGTCAGGCCTAGGAATTGCATTCACAAAGCCTTTCGGGCACCCCACTCACCCCCATCTTGACAGCCTGCTTTTGCTCTGGGTGGAGAGTGGATCACTCCGGCTGCCTCCGAGGGAAGGCGGCCAGGGGCCTTCACAGGGTCTAGAGGACCAAGCGGGGAGGACCCTGGAGGCAGCAGCTTCCTCCCGGGACTGGTGCAGACCTGCGTTCCCGGACTGCACTTCCTGAGGCTGTTTCTCCTGGGGCCTGCTGGTGCCTCCAGGACGCCCATCCCTCCCTGGACCTGAATTCCCTGGGAATGAAGTCACTAGACCAGCCCCAGCGGTCATCCCTAAAGGCCCCCGCATGGAATCAGGGGCTAAGCCCAGAAAAGTCCCAGAAGTAAGAGAAGGTGAGATCACCCGGTCCTGCCTGTTTCTCAGAAGCTGCGGGAGAGGCATGGGTTGTGGAGTGAGCCCCGCCCCCTCCACCTGTTGTTGCCTGAGTTGTTGGGAGGAGGGTACCCAGACCCGGAGGGTGAGAAGTGTGGGGTCCCCTCCAGCCCTGGTGAAGCCTGGGGCCTGTATGAGTCTTCTCTCTGCAAATGTCCTGGTGGAATTGCTAGATTAAATACCAGACTCCAGTTGGATTGGAATCTCAGATAAAAGATGAGTGTTTAAAAGTGTAAGGATGCCTCAGACACTTTTTAGGACAGGCGTATTCGTTGTTTCTGTGATACTGCCCCGGGTTTTCCTTGCTACGTTTGGCGACTGCAGGAACGGGAGGGGGCTCGTCATCTGCCCAGGAACAAAGCGCCTTCCAACGTGAGTTTAGTGACTCGTCCTTGGGATGCCCTGTGGGAGCCAGGAAGGAGCTTGTTGGGGGCACTTCTGTGTTGAACAGGGGCTTCCCAGGAGGCGCTGGAGGTAAAGAACCTGCCTTCCAGTACAGAAGACACAAGAGATGGAGGTTTGATCCCTGCGTCGGGAAAATCCCCAGGAGAAGGGAATGGCAACCTACTCCAGTATTTTTGCCTGGAGAATCCCATGGACAGAGGAGCCTGGCAGGCTAGTCTATAGGGTTGCAGAGTCGGACATGACTGAAGCAACTTGGCACGCACACATAGCACACATGTGTGCAGGAAAGCCTGCAGGGGGCCGTGGGGTTTGTGAACACAGCGGCTGCTCTGCAGGTCTGCACAGGACGCAGAAGAAAAGGTCCAGGACAGGGGAGAGGGGAAGGGCCAGGGACAGAGGTGGGGAGGCCAGGGCCTCGGCAGCCCTCGGGCCCGCCTGGGCCAGCTGGTGTCCACGCTGGGCACGCCCCGTTCCAGTCCCCGAGTCCTCTCCCGGCCGCGGGAGCACTCCACTGCAGGGACAGAGGACCACTCTGGGCTGGGTGGGAGCCTCAGCCCTGCCGCTGCCCTGATGCAGTACCTTCCCTGCGGGCCAGGCGGCTCTGGAGAGCCTGTTTTCCTGCCCTCTGGTGAGACTCCTGGGCAGAGTCTGACTCAGGGTTTAGGGTCAGGCCTAGGAATCTGCATTCACAAAGCCTTTCGGGCACCCCACTCACCCCCATCTTGACAGCCTGCTTTTGCTCTGGGTGGAGAGTGGATCACTCCGGCTGCCTCCGAGGGAAGGCGGCCAGGGGCCTTCACAGGGTCTAGAGGACCAAGCGGGGAGGACCCTGGAGGCAGCAGCTTCCTCCCGGGACTGGTGCAGACCTGCGTTCCCGGACTGCACTTCCTGAGGCTGTTTCTCCTGGGGCCTGCTGGTGCCTCCAGGACGCCCATCCCTCCCTGGACCTGAATTCCCTGGGAATGAAGTCACTAGACCAGCCCCAGCGGTCATCCCTAAAGGCCCCCGCATGGAATCAGGGGCTAAGCCCAGAAAAGTCCCAGAAGTAAGAGAAGGTGAGATCACCCGGTCCTGCCTGTTTCTCAGAAGCTGTGGGAGAGGCATGGGTTGTGGAGTGAGCCCCACCCCCTCCACCTGTTGTTGCCTGAGTTGTTGGGAGGAGGGTACCCAGACCCGGAGGGTGAGAAGTGTGGGGTCCCCTCCAGCCCTGGTGAAGCCTGGGGCCTGTATGAGTCTTCTCTCTGCAAATGTCCTGGTGGAATTGCTAGATTAAATACCAGACTCCAGTTGGATTGGAATCTCAGATAAAAGATGAGTGTTTAAAAGTGTAAGGATGCCTCAGACACTTTTTAGGACAGGCGTATTCGTTGTTTCTGTGATACTGCCCCGGGTTTTCCTTGCTACGTTTGGCGACTGCAGGAACGGGAGGGGGCTCGTCATCTGCCCAGGAACAAAGCGCCTTCCAACGTGAGTTTAGTGACTCGTCCTTGGGATGCCCTGTGGGAGCCAGGAAGGAGCTTGTTGGGGGCACTTCTGTGTTGAACAGGGGCTTCCCAGGAGGCGCTGGAGGTAAAGAACCTGCCTTCCAGTACAGAAGACACAAGAGATGGAGGTTTGATCCCTGCGTCGGGAAAATCCCCAGGAGAAGGGAATGGCAACCTACTCCAGTATTTTTGCCTGGAGAATCCCATGGACAGAGGAGCCTGGCAGGCTAGTCTATAGGGTTGCAGAGTCGGACATGACTGAAGCAACTTGGCACGCACACATAGCACACATGTGTGCAGGAAAGCCTGCAGGGGGCCGTGGGGTTTGTGAACACAGCGGCTGCTCTGCAGGTCTGCACAGGACGCAGAAGAAAAGGTCCAGGACAGGGGAGAGGGGAAGGGCCAGGGACAGAGGTGGGGAGGCCAGGGCCTCGGCAGCCCTCGGGCCCGCCTGGGCCAGCTGGTGTCCACGCTGGGCACGCCCCGTTCCAGTCCCCGAGTCCTCTCCCGGCCGCGGGAGCACTCCACTGCAGGGACAGAGGACCACTCTGGGCTGGGTGGGAGCCTCAGCCCTGCCGCTGCCCTGATGCAGTACCTTCCCTGCGGGCCAGGCGGCTCTGGAGAGCCTGTTTTCCTGCCCTCTGGTGAGACTTGCACTTGGGCTGAGAAACGTCAGAGTCAGGAGCCAGGTGGCTGGAAGAAGCCGGTGGCCAGCTTGAGCCCCTGAAGCTGCCGTCTCCCTTTCCCGGGATATCGTCGGTGTGGCGGCTCCGCCTGTCCCACAGCTTGGGGTTCTAGGTCCCTGCAGGTGGGGCAGGGCCATAGGTGGGGGCGCTCTTCCCTCCCCCAGCCCCGTCCCGCAGAGGCTGGGCCTTGGTGGGACGAGAACCCAGGCTGGACTGAGGACTGGTCTTGGAGACATCGGCGGGCTGCCTGGGGCCGGGCCGGCGGCCGTGGGCTGGCCTAGCCTCTGCCCCTCTCCCCTCTGGCTCCCAGACCTCCATCTGTCTGCTGGCCAGCTGGTCCCTGCAGCCCTCCAGTTTCCTGGGAGGCCCTCAGTTGGGCAGGGGAAGCGGTGACATTCTGAGCAATGGCGACAGGCGCCGAGGGCCCATTGCTTCTTTGGGACGGAAGGCCTTGGTGACCTGGGAGCCTCCTGGGGCCTTCACGAGCGTTTCAGAGGCAGTGCTGGGGTTCCGAGGGTCGGCTTCAAGGCCTTTGCTCACGGCCACCCCTCAGAGCAGGGGCCTTCGGGACCCGGCAGGCCCCAGCGGCTGGAGGCCCCTGTTGGCTGGCTCCCATCCTGCTGGCCTTGGGGGGCCGGCGGGTCGTCCCTGGGTGTGGGCTCGGCCCCTCGCCTGCGCTTTGCTGTCTGCAGAGGGCCGGGAGGAGGGGCACGGGCTGTCTCCTCCACCAGGGGGCAGCGTTGCTCCTCTCCACCGAGGAAGGCCTGCGTCCCACCTCCTGAGACGGGGAGCCTTCTTGCTTGTCCAGTCGGGCTCTCTGGGGCCCTGGGTAGGTCACCTAACGGCCAATCCTCAGTTTCCTCCCTGACAGGACTGGAGTTCAGAGCTTGGCTCCCAGGGAGGGCTCAGTAGAGGGTGACTGTTACTGTCCCCTTTTCCAGATAGACAAACTGAGATTCAGGGCGTTTCCAGAGTGCCTGCAGGAGGCACCCAGGTGTGCTGGGCAGCAGGGTCTGGAGTCCAGGCTCCTGGACCCCAGAAACACCAGGGGGTGCCACAGGATGCTGGAGGCTGGTGGCCATGCCCGTGGGGGGAGGCATCAGATTTGTGGGGTTCCTGACACACAATCTCCCCCGAGGTGGAGCCTGGATGCCTTTCCTGGAGTTAATTCTGTCAAAAGTCCACTTTTCTCATAATACGTGGAAACCCCCTCACTGCACGTGCATTCAAAGCCACACAGGAGCAAAGTAGCCCTACTTTTGCTAACCACCCATTCTGATCAGCACACTTTTTGCATTTTTGCTGATTTCATATTTCCTCTTAATTGCTACATGTGAAATGGCTTCTCAGTGACCTGAGGGGCGCCCTGGGCAGGACCAGCAGTAATTCTTTTTTTTTTTTTTTGCAAGTTTCGGTTTCTCACGACTTTTCCTGGCAGTAGAGGACTCATCTAGAGGTTTGCTGTGCCGGGAAGGAGGGAAGGCCCAGGTGACACTTTCCAGGGTTTTCTCTGTGTTAATGGCCCAGATGCTTTCAGACAGGATGGGTTCTGTGTGGTTCTGAGGCCCTGTCCCTCTCAGCTTTGTGTTTCTGAGGATGGGGCGTGTTGCTCTGCCACAGTACAGAGTTAGTGCACTTTCCTTTTGCCCCCCAAGAGCTGTTACGAAATTGCTGCCGTCTGGCAGTTGATGGCGGGAGGGAGGGACCCTGCTTTTCCCTTTGCTGGGTCCAGAGCCCCGGGCAGGCAGGGTGGCTGTGTCGCTCGGCCGAGCCCGCAGTTTTTTTTTTTTTTTGCAAGTTTCGTTTTCTCACGACTTTTCCTGGCAGTAGAGGACTCATCTAGAGGTTTGCTGTGCCGGGAAGGAGGGAAGGCCCAGGTGACACTTTCCAGGGTTTTCTCTGTGTTAATGGCCCAGATGCTTTCAGACAGGATGGGTTCTGTGTGGTTCTGAGGCCCTGTCCCTCTCAGCTTTGTGTTTCTGAGGATGGGGCGTGTTGCTCTGCCACAGTACAGAGTTAGTGCACTTTCCTTTTGCCCCCCAAGAGCTGTTACGAAATTGCTGCCGTCTGGCAGTTGATGGCGGGAGGGAGGGACCCTGCTTTTCCCTTTGCTGGGTCCAGAGCCCCGGGCAGGCAGGGTGGCTGTGTCGCTCGGCCGAGCCCGCAGGAAGGGTGATGCCGGTCTGGGGGTGGGGGTGACCTCTTCTCGGGGGCTGCTATTAATAAAGTGACCGCTGACCCCGGACGTGCGGAGAGCGGAGGGGACTGCGCGTTCCCACGGCTGGCGCTTGGCCGAGGCCATCCGTGCGTGACTGGCTGGCCTCGGGCGCTCTGGTACTGCCCTGGCCCCCATGGCCTCGACGGACAGGAAGCTCCTCGTGGACCAAGCACGGGGCTGCCCTTCCTCCCGGATATAAATATCCCAGGACCAGCTCCATGTGAGCGTTCTGGGGCCCCGAGGGGGGAGCCAGGCGGGACCCGGACACAGGTCATCTGCTCTCCGCAGGCCGGCTGGCCGGCCCAGAATTTCCCCAGGCTGGCGCCAGCTCTGCTCTTAGGCCGCAGAGGCAGCCGGGCGGAGGGTCGTGCCCCGTTTCTCCTCGGTCACCTGTGGGACAGAAGGGGGCACGGTGCCCACCTCCCAGGAGTCCTGCCCTCGGCTGGGGGAACAGGGAGGATGTGACGGGGGTGTCTGTGTGTCCCGCGTCCTCTGCATCCGGGCCCGAGCCCTCGGGCTCCAGAAGGGGGAGACAAACGTTCAGGCAAGTTACTGCCCGGCTGGCCTGTCCAGCGAGCGGCCATGTGGGCGCCCTTGTCCGGTTGCCGCTGCGCTGGGTGCTGCTCCTCGTCTTCTCACGGGTCCACGCACCGCCCTGCTGCCTCCGTCCCCCGACCCCACCCCGGGCCCCGCGGCCGCCCCCCGAGGCCCTGGCTGGGCACCCGGCTCCTCCCCTGTGGGAGGGGACACAGCCCTCCTCGTTCTTGGCCCTGGTGGGTCCACTTTGGCGGGGATTTGGGGGGACTCAAACTGATGAAACATCAACACACCCTTTGCGTGGGGGCACTGAAACTCACCCTGTAAGTGAGACTGGAAAGAATTTAGTTTTTTAAAAAAGGCTGCCAGACAGCAAGGCTGAGCCAGGCGTGGAGGGTGGGGGGCAGGCACCTGCTCCCTGCCGCTCTCCTTCTCAGGTCCATCGAAGTCGCCCTCGCCTCTGCGTGCAGCTGCGACCAGGGGCTACACGGAGGCTTTCTGCCCTGGGACCTGGGCTTTGCTCGCTCCAGGTGACAGAGGACAAAGCTGAGACTCAGGGGTTTGAAGGCAGCTTCGGGCTTCCCTGGTGGCTCAGATGATAGAGAATCCGCTGGCACTGCAGGAGACCTGGGTTCAGTCCCTGAGTCGGGAAGATCCCCTGGAAGAGGGAGTGGCTACTCACTGCAGTATTCTTGCCTGGAGAATGCCATGGACAGAGGAGCCTGGTGGATTGCGTGCAGGCAAGGGGCTCGCAGAACGAGACACGACTGAGTGACTCACACGCTTGGGCAACCTCACAGCCCAGGTGAGCCTCTGCCGTCTGCCAGGGGACCAAGGTGGCCCTCCACAGGGGTTCAGAAACGCCCCCGTGGGAAGCTCTGCTTACGGTTCTCCCCCCCGGGCCAGTGAGCAGAAGGCCTGAAAGCTCTAAGTCCTGAGGGAAAGGACTCCGCCCCCTCTTCCCCCACGCAGTAGAGACGGCCTGAAATGCGGCAGACCCAGGCCCAGCCCCTGGGTCGGGGAGGTTCCCTGGAGAACGCAGACGTGAGGTCGCTCAGTCGTGCCCAACTCTTTGCGACCCCATGGACAGTAGCCTACCGGGCTCCTCTGTCCATGGGATTTTCCAGGCAATAGTACTGGAGTGGATTGCCATTTCCTTCTCCAAGGGATCTTCCCAACCCAGGGATCGAACCCGGGTCTCCCTGGAGAAGGACATGGCAACTCATTCCAGTATTCTTGCCGGGAGAACTCCATGGACAGCGGAGCCTGGTGGGCTACAGGTCATGGGGTTGCAAACAGTTGGACACGACTGAGTGACTAACGCTTCACCCACTCACACTTCCCAGACCCCCACGCACTGGCGCGGCGCCGGTGGTGCCCGCAGTGCCCGTGGGCCTATAGCTGCACGCACATGCACTTTGAGGAAAGCTGCCCGGTGGGGGAGAAAGGCCGAGGGCTCCAGTGGCGCGAGTGGACCGGCCTCTCCTGCCCGCAGCTCCATCCCTGGGCAGGCCAGCAAGGACGGGTGTCGCGCTGGGACTCCAGGGGAGTTGCCCCGGAACGTCCAGCCCTGTCCTGTAGGCTATTCAGGGCGAGACCATCCCCTCTCTAACCTCTGTTCTCAGCTGTAGGTGGAAACACAAGGGAAGACCTCACCCTTCATTCAGGGGATCAGTGCTTGCTGAAGATCCCTTGCGTGTCTTCCCTGACCCAGCCCCGCAAGAAGACATTCCTCAAAGACGTGTGGCCCTACACTCTTGGAGCTCCAGGCCTGAATGGCGGCCAGGGAGCCGGCAGTGAACAGATGATTCCTGGGTTAGGGTCAGGAGAGCCTCAGGGGCTGAGGGAACTTGTCTAGGGAGCGAGCAGGGAAGGACAAGACCTGGAGTTGGGGTCAGAGTTTGCCCAGGGAAGAAGGAAAGGGCTCTGGGAAGAAGACAGCCTGTGCAGAGGCCCTGGGGCAGGAGGCAGCAGGGACGGGGGGGGCCAGGAAGCCGCTGCCCAGGGTGCACAGCCCTCCAGCCGCCGTCTTGCTCAGGTGCTTCGCTCCCACTGTGCAAGCGAGGTCTCTGCTTTTTAATGTGCTGTCTAGAGTGTCAGACTTTATTTTTGGGGGCTCCAAAATCACTGCAGATGGTGACTACAGCCATGAAATTAAAAGACGCTTATTGCTTGGATGGAAAGTTATGACCAACCTAGATAGCATATTAAAAAGCAGAGATATTACTTTGCCAACAAAGGTCCATCTAGTCAAGGCTATGGTTTTTCCAGTGGTCATGAAAGCTGAGTGCCGAAGAATTGATGCTTTTGAACTGTGGTGTTGGAGAAGACTCTAGAGAGTCCCTTGGAGATCCAACCAGTCCATTCTGAAGGAGATTAGCCCTGGGGTTTCTTTGGAAGGAATGATGCTAAAGCTGAAACTCCAGTCAGTACTTTGGCTATCTCTGGGGGGGGGGGGGGGGGGGGGGGGGGGGGGGGGGGAGGAGCTGTGCTCAGGAAGACCCAAGGACGGAACCTGGGCGCTGCAGGGGCATCAGGGGGAGGGCCGGGGGCAGGGTGGGGTTCTCAGGGCATAAGTGGGCCACCGCGGTCGTCAGGTGGGATGGGGGGCTGGCCTGCACTGGGAAGAGCGGCCCCTCCACCTCAGTGCTCCTCCTGAGTCTCACAGCCCCTGCCCTGTCCGTCTGTCCGTCCTTGTCCAGGGCTCCAGGTGCTGCACTTGAGGAGGCTGGTGGGAGCTCTGCCTGTGTGTCTCCGGGGGAAAGGGCTGGCCCAGAGCCCGCTCCTCCCAGTGGAGCCCACTGGCCCCAGACGTGGGAGGTGCTGTGCTGGAGAGCAGCAAACGTCAAGAATTTGGACTCGCAGCTCTGGGTACGCACGCTGGATAGCGGGGCCCGGGCTTGGGCCACCACTGTGCCTGGCTTGGAGAGGGCTGGGGCGTCCCCTGGGGGTGATGAGCACGAGGCGTCTCGCTGGGGCTGCCCTGGGTAACGCAGGTGGGGAGGGTCACTGCTGTTGCCTTGCCCCACGTCCGGCATCTCTCACCGCCCGGCCTGGGGTGGAAATGGCAGTGTCCATGCACAGGGCCGGCTCCGTGCCATCTCGGGCCTCCCCAGAACCCCGAGGTCGGGGTGTCCCCCCCAGAACCCCGAGTTTGGGTGTCCTCCCCAGAACCCCAAGATTGGGCTGTCCTCCCCAGAACCCCGAGGTCGGGGTGTCCTCCCCAGAACCTCGAGGTCGGGGTGTCCTCCCCAGAACCCCAGGGTCGGGTGTCCTCCCCTTTGAGGATGAGGGAGCAAGGGCCACGGGGGGTCGCGGTAGAGCGGGGTAGGTGGCATCCTTGGGGTCATGTGCCCCAGCCTGGACTTCCTGTGCACAGTGAGGGCTCAGCCCCGGAGGCAGGCGTGACTGAGAAGGTCCCACGGGGGCTGGGGTGGGGGGCGGTGGTGGGGGGTGCCCGGATGCTGCTGGCCCCAGCCTGGCTCCCTGAAGCCTCCTGCCCTGACCCAACGACCCCGCCCTTGCCCCAGTGGCCTCTGCTATTTCCGGCCTCTCTGAGCCTCGGCCTGGTCACGTCCCTGGTTCCCCGCAGGCTCCACACTCAGCCTGCTGCCCGCAGAGGCTACGAGAGCCACACTGGGTCCCTGGGCTCACTGCGAAGATAGGGAGGTGGTCCCTGGGTACCTCCCGCTTAGCTGGGCCGGACGCTGGAGAGTGTTCCCAACCTAAGTAAAGGCAGGAGGGCCCGGTCCTTCTCTCTGGGGCTGTCTGTCCAGGGTGGCGCATGGCTGCCTTCAGCTCAGACTCTGGGGTCCCACCCACCGGCCTGAATCTCCGCTTTGTCCTCGGAGGCAAGCAAAGCTGTCTGCCTGGGCTCCGGCAGCTGCTGTAACAAGGCCCCACAGGCCAGGGGCCTGAACACCGCCGAAGTCTACCCCCTCCTGGCCCTGGAGGCCTGAGGTCTGAGATCCGGGTGTCACGGGGCGTGGCTCCTCCGGGGGCTCCTGGGCAGGGTCCTTCCCACCTCTTCCAGCTGCTGGCGGCTGCAGGTGGCCTTGGCTTGTGGCCGCATCTCCTCCTCCATTTCCACGTGGCCCCTCCTTTTGTCTCTCATAAGGATGCCAGTCACTGGTTGTAGCCCCCCTCCCTCCCCTCATCTCCCTGGAAATCCAGGACAATTCATTTTGAGATCCTCAAAGTAATTACATCTGCCAAGACCGTTTCCCCTGATAAGATCACCTATGTCCCCAGGATTCCAGGGACACATCTCTGTGGGGCCGTCAGTCAGCCCACTGCCCCTCCGGCCTGTTTTTGCGTCTGTGAATGGGCCCCTCTTGAAGGCCGGGTGGGGCTGAACAGAGCCCGGACCCTCCAGGGAAGCGGCTCCGCGGGGTCTGGGCCTGGGCTCTGGCCCTGCGCTGTCCCCTCTAGACCCTGGGGAAGCAGCTCCGGCATCTTTGGGACCCCAAGGTTCCCGCTGGGCCTTGGTGTCATAGGCCTTTCAGACTCGGAGACAAGCCTGTTTCCCAGAAGAATGCAGCTATGTTTCCGGTTCCAGGGGTGCAAAGCTCTGCAGAATCTGGGTTCATTTTGTGCTTCCGTTGGGCCCAGAAGGACACGTGGAGGCTGGAGGGGCTGTGTGGGCAGCTGGGCCCCCAGCCCCACCTCCCCCAGCCCAGCTGGGGGGCAGAATGGCCCCGCAGCCCCTCCGAAAGGCCACACCTGGAGAAGAGGGCAGAGGTCACCCGAGGGTCCGTCTTCTGGTCTGAGGGCAGGACACGAGGGGCCAGGGCCAGGCAGGTCTCCCCCAGGGCCCCAGGCCCCGAGCGGTTACCGTGGGCCTTGTCTTGCAGGTGGGCAGCTCCCCCAGCCTGCAGCCCCTTGGCCAGAGTGAACCCCACAGCTGCCCACATCCCTGCAGGCCCGGCTGCTGTGCCGCTGGTCGGCCGGCTGACATGCTGTGTCCACGCGTCCCTTCTGCCCCGTCCTCTTGTTTATTTAGCCTGGAGTAACCTCGGTGTTGCCTCTGCTCAACTGGGGAGCAGCGTCCTCCGCACTTGGCCCGTGACCTTGGGATGCTGGGCCCAGTTCTCTCCTTCCATTCCGGGCTGGTGGCCAGAGTGGGCCCGGGGGACCCGAACACGCGGCCCTGGGCTGACCGCGGCCGCCAGCATGGACTGAGCGTGGCTGGGCACTCCTCTGTAGGAGGGGTGACCCCACCAGATGTGTGCCCAGGAGGCGTGGTCCTGAGTGTGGCAGGTATTTCTGTGACCTCAGGATCGGGGGCACAGGTGGGCCCTCACTGGGAGCTCGTGGGTGAGTGGGCGTCTGGTGTGGGTGGGTGCACCCACCTCCTCCTCCTAGGAGGGGGCCTGACATAACACGGGAACAGAGGAGGCAGGAACACGGGCCAGGCGGTGTCAGGGGCCGACTTCAGCAGGGAGGTCAGGGAAGGCATCTCGGGGTTCAGCTTCCATCTGGAGGTGAGGGCGGAACCAGACATCAGGACCCTCCCTGGAGAGAGCAGATCCAGACCCTGGCCGGCGCGTGCCAAGGCCCTGTGGTGCAGTGAGCTTGCCGGGCGGACAGAGGCCGAGGCTGGAGCGGGGAGTCGGGAGCTGCTGCCCCGGGCCGGGCCGCCCCCGCCCTGACCCCCGCCCTGGGCGCCTGATGTGTGGCCCCGAGTCCATCCGTCTCACCGGCCCTCACGCCTCCCCCCACTCGGCTTCTCAGTCCTGGGTGGCGGTTGGAGGGACCCCAGTGCCTGCTTCCCTCTCTGCCCGGTGGCCCTGCCCTGCGCCCTGCCCGGGTCGCTCCTGCGGGGTCTGCCTGCTGACGGCTGCCCCGCCAGGCTGCCTCCCGCCACGGCGCCCTCGCTTCACGGCTGGGTGGCACCCAGATCGCTGTCCTCCCGTTGCTCTGCCGGTCCCGCGGCCCCACTGTTCCGCGTATCTGGGGTCCTCTCGCCACCCGCAGCCCAGCCCCAGGCCCTCGCTGGCGGCCGTTCAGGCGCGGAGCAGCCGCTCGGTCACCGGGAGGTTTCAGAGTCCGCCACTTGTAACTGAGCCAGCGACGCAGCCTCCGCTCCGGGAGACCAAGCCACACTCCGGTTTCACCCTCAGAGACCCCAGGCAGCGGGTCAGGTGTCACCCCGCCCCAGGTGCTGTCCGAGGCCTGCGGCCGGCTGGAGTTCAAGCGGCCGGCTGCAGGCGGGGGCCCTTCCGCAGCTCCTTCCTGGGTTCCGCGGAGAGCTTCGGAAGGAGGCAGGTCTTGGAGTCTGGTTGTGGGAAAATACTCAGTTCAGTGTGCAAGAGGCAGAACCGAAAGAAGAGAAAAGTGAGGAGAGGAAACTGATTTTGCCGCCCGGAGAGCGCTGCCGGTGGCGCAGCTGTTTGCACCTTTCCTGTGTGTGTGTGTGTGTGTGTGTGTGTGTGTATGTGTGTGTGCTTGGGGGTGTGTGTGTGTGGTGTATGTGTATAGTGTGTATGTGTATGTGGGTGTGTGTGTGGTGTGTGTCTATGTGTGTGTTTGGGTGTGTGTGTGGTGTATGTGTGTGTGTGTGTTTGGGTGTGTGTGTGTGTGTGTTTGTGTGTGGTGTGTATGTGTGAGTGTGTGTGTTTGGGTGTGTGTGTGTGCGTGCGTGTGTGTTTGGGTGTGTGTGTGTGTCTGGTGTGTGTGTGTGTGGTGTGTGTGTGTGGTGAGTGTATGTGTGTGTGTGAGTGTGTGTATTTGGGTGTGTGTGTGAGTGTATGTGTGGTGAGTGTGTGTGTATTTGGGTGTGTGTGTGTGTGAGTGTATGTGTGGTGAGTGTGTGTGTTTGGGTGTGGGTGTCTGTGACACATCTGCACTGCACTGTCGTCAGGATCGCGCCTCTCTGCGGCGTCGGTCTTGTGCTCCTCGTATGCACGATGAGCTCTACCGCAGGCCTTGAAATCACTGCGAGGTTTCACGTGGACCGGCTTCCCTCGTGGCTTTGCAGCAGAGAATCCTGCCAGTGCAGGAGATGTGGGATTGATCCCGGGGTCGGGAAGGTCCCTGGAGGCGCGGCACCCACTCTAGTACTCTAGCCTGGAGAATCCCATGGACAGAGGAGCCTGGCGGGCTACAGTCCACGGGGTCGCAGAGAGACGGACGCGACTGAGCGACTCTCCCATCATCACTGTCACATTATGTAAAAACACCATGGTTTGTCTGCCCCCGCCCTTGAAGTGACTGCTTTTGCTGTAACAAAGGCCAGAATTCATTCAAATAGCCTAAGGACCCACTCCAGTGGAGCGAGCCAGAAGTGAGTCAGCAGGTGCCCACACGTGACCGTGAGCATGTGTGCGAGACGGTGTGCGTGTGTGTGATGGTGTGTGTGTGATGTGTGCGTGTGTGTGATGGTGTGTGTGGATGTGTGCGTGTGCGTGCGTGTGTGCGTGCGTGTGTGTGTGTGCGTGTGTGTGTGTGTGAAAATTGCCCTGCTTCCTTCCAGGACAATAAATAGGGAAGTGGAGTGCCTTTTCCCTCCATCTTATTAGTGTTAGGTGTTAACAAAACAGTCACGCCGATTCGGGAGGGTAAAGAGATGTCTTTTTTAGTGTTTACACTTTGTGAACTTAACAGTTTGAAATGCTTGTTGGCTGTAGGTGGATAGGTATTCAGGTCCTTTGCCCATGTTTCCCTGATGGGATAACTGTCTTCCCTTTTTTTCTTTCAATTAAAAAAAAATGAACTGGAGTGTGCATTTTGGTTTTGTATTGACTTATTTTTCGGCCGTGCTGGGAGGCATGTGGGATCTTAGTTCCCTGACCAGGGACTGAACCTCTGCCCTCTGCATTGGAAGCGCAGAGTCTTGACCATTGGACGGCCAGGGACGTCCCTAGGAACTCTTCTGTGCTAATAATAGAGAACCCTTTCCAGCTGTACACGCAGTAAGTATTTCTCCAGTTTTGTTTCCTTTTGTCCTTTGGGTTTGTCTATAACTTGTCTTTTGCATTTGAACGTCAATGTTTCTGGACCCACTCAAGTGCCTCTCTCCTCTGTAGTGGTTGCTGGGGGCTTTCAGCGAGTGGGAGGACGCCCCCGTGTCAAGCTCTTCCTGGAAGTGCATTTCATGGTGGGACAGCCTGGGGTCATCCCTCTTGGCTCACGTCAACCTAAACAGGACATTCTGTCAGTAACAGAGATTACACTTTGTTTGTGTGTGGGAAAATCAGAGATATGTGAATGAGTGTGTGCGTGCAAGGCTGTGTAGGGAAATGTGGCAAGACTTACCCAATTAGCAAGTTTCTAAAAATGCCTTTTGACCAGCTTTAAAAATACACTTCCTTTTCAGCAGAGAGCATGGCATGGCCTGGCTCTTCCCTGAGCCCTGAGCCCTCCCGAGTCATGGGGGCGCCATGGAGGGGAGGCAGCCAGCCACTGGGGGGTTGACTGAGCGCAGCACATGGGCGTCGAAGGCTTCCAGGCTTCCCCCAGCACCCGGGGGCTCCCCAAAGGCAGGCGAGGACGAGTCCTTGCGCCCTCTCCAGCACGTTGCATCACGTGGGGCAGAGGTCGCATTAGCTCCAGACAAAGCCTATCCTGGCCAACGGCTTCCCAGCACAGTGCCCTGGGTGCTGGCCACTGCCTGGGTTTCTCTCCACGCCCACTTTACAGATGGGGACGCTGAGACCTGGGGATGACTGTTCAGGAGGCAGACAGCCTCTTGCTGCTCAGCTGTGGTTTTGCCTCCGGGAGACACGGGGCAGATGCCTCCAGGCTAAGCCTTGTTCGCAAAGGTCCCATCAGAAGTGAGAACAGAGTGGCTGGCATACGGTTGGTGCTGGTGATGACGGAGGCGGGCGTCGAGCACGCTCTCCACTCTGGCTGTTTCCATGGGCGCGATGCCCTCGAGGCCCCGGCCTGGGCAGGAAGGGATGAAGTCATGGTCCCGTGATGGGCCTGCTGGGACACATACCCTGCCTCCCGAACAAACTTTCACCTGGGACAGTCAGATGGCTGACCTCCCCGGGAGGCCCTGGAGTGGGCCCACCTGGCATGTCCCCACGGTTTCCCTGGGTGATGAGGAGGCCCTCATGGCCCTGGACTCCTGGGGACCAGTGGCCTCAGAACAGAGCCCTGGCCCTGGGGTCCTGAGACCGCTTTCCGGTCCTGGCACGCCTTCTCCAGCCTCAGTCTTCTCTTCTGTAAGATGGTCTGCAGCCCTCCCCATCAGTGAGAGGCAGGCAGACTCGGTGTCTGTATTAGCCCTACAGATGCAGAGTGTCCGGTCACTTCCCTGCACATCCCACCTGCCGCTTCCTGGTTCTCCTGGGCCCCAGTGGTCAACTGATGCTTCTGGAACATTAGGGGGCCTGGGCCTTGGATCGCTGGACCCAGAAGGTACGCCTTCCGGATTTACGGCCAGCCATCTCGAATGGGCGTGGACTGGCTCTGAGATCCGAATGCCTGCCTCATTCCTTCCAGCCCAGACAGCAGACAGGCAGCTCCAGGCCAGCCCAGAGGCTTTCTGGTGAGGGGTGTTGGGTGGAGGCCCTGTTGGCGCCGGCCATAGGTCCACGTGCCAACCCCTTGGCATGGTGGCCTGGACCTCTGGTGGGGTCAGACCCAGCCAGGTGGGCAATGGAGGAGGCAGGCAGTGTGTGGCAGAGATGTGCTCTGGTCCAGCCTTCTCAGGCAGGAAGGGGTCACTACAAAGTCCTCCAGGGAGTCAGGAGTCCTGGCCCCCAGCTGGTGCTGGAGGCAGTGAGAGGGGCCCCGAGCCCAGGCCCCCCAGATGCTCCTCAGGCTGGGCAGGGATGGGGGAGGACAGGACCCCGCCCATCTGCAAAGCTCTCAGGCGCTTGGAGTACTGGATTCCCCCGCTCCCCTCCCCGCTCGGAGGCCAATTAATCAATAGAAGAATTCTCTGCTGTCGCACCTCTCTGAGCCCCGCAGGCTCCTACAAGATTGATTAACACAAACATCAATTTCTCGGGCTGCACGCCTCCGAAAACACGGCACTTTTTCAGATTGAATTGCTACTGTGTGCCCGGTGTAAATAGAGGAGAGGGCGTAGAGTGGGGGATTTGTGGCTGCCCCCGCTGCCATGCCCTCGCGGGTGGCTGTTACTGCAGGTTGGAGGGGGTGCGGGGGAAGGGGGAGAGGGAGGTAAGGGGGAGGAGCATTCAGGAGCCAGCAAAAGCCAGGAGGTGCTTTGGGGTCATGCGCTGGGGTCGGGATCGGGCGGGAAGTGCCGTTTCTTGGGTTCTGGCAGTCTGCCCTGCAGGGGGTGGCGGCCCCAAGGGGCGCTCTGGCCTTGTGGTCACTGGTGGGGTGGCCTGGACCCTGGCACCGGGCTCCCGCGCCCTCCCTGCAAAGCAGGCCTTTGGAACTGTGGGCTGGGCCCCAGGGGCACAGGGCCCTAAGGCCTGGCCAGGCTTAGCCTGAGCCTCAGGAGCCAGGAGGCCTGCTTTGCAGCAGGGAGCCTGGGAGCGGGGCCCTGCCCCTTGGGCGCTGGGGCTGAAGACCCGGAGCCTGGAAAGCTGCTTCCCGCTGTTTGGTGCCCTACCCCCAGGCGTGCCCGCTCCAGGTTCTCAGTCTGCGCCAAGCCTCTGGACTCCTTGTCCCTGCGGTGGAGACTCCACGGGGCCCAGCGTGGGAGCTGCAAGCGTGATTTTAGATTTCCAGCACCTGCAGGAGAAGCAAAAGTAAAAGCTGGTGACACTGGCTTCAGTAATACGCTTTACGTGACCCAGGTCACCTCCCACCTCCCAAGGGGCACAGTGGATGGGGTGCTGGAGGCCACAGGGGTGGGCGCCCAGGAGTGGCGTGGCCGGGACCACGGGGAGGAGGAGGAAGAGGAGGGCAAGCTGGCGGAATCAGAGGCAGGGGCTGGCCCGCAAGGGGGACGGCAGGCCGGGAGCCAGTGCTCCCTCTGCCCCTTGTGGAGCCCCTCATCGTGTGCCCCGCAGGCGGAGCCTCTCTCTCCCCTTGTCCCGAGGCCCTTGAGGCCTGCCCCCCACTCTTGCTCCAGCCCAGGGCTGCTGGCCTGGGGGCCACGAGGAGTGTGGAGCAGACGGAGCCGCAGTTGCTCCACCTTGAAAGGAGCTCCGCAGACTCAGGGGCGGCCAGCCCGCCATCCTGGGGAAAGGGAGGGCTTCTGGGCTGCTGGCGCCGTGTTTGCCTGAGCTGGTGGGTAAGGAGCCGCAGAGGTGAGAGGCCCCCTGGAGCACGGGGCAAGCGGCCCTCAGGTGCCACGTGCATCAGGGAGGCTGCGGCCGTAACGCGCACGTACGGGGGTGCCCGAGAAGCTGTCTCTTATACACATCTTGAGAGTCCCCAGCGGGAGGCCCGCCCAGACCCTCAGGTGATGCACCTTTGCTTTTTGGGGGCTTCTGGGGGCTTCCTGGAGTCAGGGGGTCTGTGGCCCAAGAACCTGAGGTCCCTGTTACATCCCCTTGGCCCCGAGGGGTTGCCTGAGCAGAGAATGCTTTCCGCTTTCCTCTGCAGCTCTGGCTGTGCCGGGTCTTTGGTGCTGTGCGCGGCCCTCTAGCTGCGGTGAGCAGGGCTACTGTGCGTTGTGGGCCCCGGGCTTCTCGTTGTGGCGGCTTTTCTTGGAATCTTCCTGGACCGGGGATCAAACTTGTGTCCCCCTCATTGGCAGGAGGATCCTAATCCACTGCACCCCCAGGGAAGTCCTCCTTTGGCTTAATAAACAAGGAACATGCTCACAGTGGTGAAGAGCTGCCCGCGAGGGGAGGGAAGGCTCCTTCCTGCGCTGGCGCCCCCTCCCCCGCTGCCCCCGGCCCTGCCTGCCCGCGCCTGCCCCCGGGGCTTTCTGGGTCCTGGAGGCGCGGAGCTTCCTGCCGGAGCAGCGCCTCTGAGTCCCTGGCATCCCACAGTGGGAGCAACCCAAGGTGACCCAGGGTATGCCTGTCCCCAGCCCCCTGCGAGCCACCAGCTCTAAACCTGCCTCCTTGACACTCGGACACTAGTTTCTGCCCGGGAAATGGAAATCGAACGAAGAGAAATGTTTATTCGTTCCTGTAGGGATGGATTTTTGTCCAGTGGGCTCCCCTCCCCCGCTGCCCCTGGCCCTGCCTGCCCGCGCCTGCCCCCGGGGCTTTCTGGGTCCTGGAGGCGCGGAGCTTCCTGCCGGAGCAGCGCCTCTGAGTCCCTGGCATCCCACAGTGGGAGCAACCCAAGGTGACCCAGGGTATGCCTGTCCCCAGCCCCCTGCGAGCCACCAGCTCTAAACCTGCCTCCTTGACACTCGGACACTAGTTTCTGCCCGGGAAATGGAAATCGAACGAAGAGAAATGTTTATTCGTTCCTGTAGGGATGGATTTTTGTCCAGTGGGCACAAATGCTAAGCTCTGTGAGACTTTACATGTTTTCTAGTATAATTTTTCAAACCGATTTTAGAAAAGCCCGTCTGCGTCATCTCCGCTGTGCCAGACAGGAAGGCAGGGACGCTCCGGACTAGCCCCCCTTGGCTGAGAACTTGGCCCCTGTCCCTGCCCGGCTGTGCTTACCGCCAGTGAGAATCGGGGTGGACAGGTGAGGAGAGGCAGACTCAGAGAAGCTAGAGTCGCGGGTGGGAGGAGACCAGACCTGGGCTCCGGACGTGCAGTCCAGTGCTCTCTGAGCCCGTGTTCCGGGTCTCGGGTCCCTTCCCCGGGGCGCCCTGGTGCCCAGGGCATGCAGAGCCCTGTCAGCCCGCCCAGGTCCCTTCCTTCATTCAGTGATTCAGCAAACACCCAGAGCCGGGATGGTGCCAGGCCCTGTGCCGCCCCCGTTAGATGCAGCGACTCTTCAGTACCCAGCGGTGTGGGGATTACGTGCCCCTGTGGTAGAAGAGGAAGCCGAAGCTCAGAGAGGGCAAGGGCCTTGCTCCCGGACAAACAGCCAGCGGGGTTGGGAGGGGAACCGAGCTGGGGCCGGGCTCATCCGCAAACCCCCAGACCTGGCGCCTTCAACATCCACCCTCTCTCTGGGGCTCGGCCCCAAGCAGCAAGACTCCTGCCACTAGCTCAGGCCGTCGGGGCTGGCCCCTGTCCCTGCCCGGCTGTGCTTACCGCCAGTGAGAATCGGGGTGGACAGGTGAGGAGAGGCAGACTCAGAGAAGCTAGAGTCGCGGGTGGGAGGAGACCAGACCTGGGCTCCGGACGTGCAGTCCAGTGCTCTCTGAGCCCGTGTTCCGGGTCTCGGGTCCCTTCCCCGGGGCGCCCTGGTGCCCAGGGCATGCAGAGCCCTGTCAGCCCGCCCAGGTCCCTTCCTTCATTCAGTGATTCAGCAAACACCCAGAGCCGGGATGGTGCCAGGCCCTGTGCCGCCCCCGTTAGATGCAGCGACTCTTCAGTACCCAGCGGTGTGGGGATTACGTGCCCCTGTGGTAGAAGAGGAAGCCGAAGCTCAGAGAGGGCAAGGGCCTTGCTCCCGGACAAACAGCCAGCGGGGTTGGGAGGGGAACCGAGCTGGGGCCGGGCTCATCCGCAAACCCCCAGACCTGGCGCCTTCAACATCCACCCTCTCTCTGGGGCTCGGCCCCAAGCAGCAAGACTCCTGCCACTAGCTCAGTGCCGTCGGGGCGCGGAGGGCCGCTGTGCAGGAGGAGGGGCTGCTGGCCAGGCTGGCAGGGGCCTCGCCGCCAGGGGGCCGAGGAGACGACAGGGGGCCTCCGGGCTGCTGTGCCACGCCTGTGCTCCAGAGGTCTGGTTTGCCCCAAACCCCGGCTTCTGGGAGCAGGAGCGGGCCCAGGAGGGGACGCGTACTGCCCCCGAGTCACAGCAGCTCAGCTGGGCCGGGCCTGGTTGTCTCGAGTGTGGGTGGGGGCGCAGGTGAGTGACTCAGGCCTGCCGCGGGCACGGCGTGTGGGTGGGCAGCGGGCGAGTGGTAGGCGGGCACTTGAGTTAAGTATGGCTAATTTGGTTCAAGAACAGGGACGCTGCTTGCGGTCTCTGCTTCTTGGAGAAGCAGGGGGTGTCGGGAGGGCTGCTCGGGCACAGCAGAAGGTGGGCGGCGGCGTGGAGCCTGCTCCGCGTGCCTCCTGCGTGCCGGTGGCGGAGCACCCGGGCCCCCCAAGCCACGTACCCCCGGGGCGCTGGGCCGGGGTGCCGGCAGCCAGTGCGAGAGGCAGTGTCTGCCCGCGGCCTCGTGCCCGGGGCAGGCCCTGCGTGCTCACACTGTGCTTCTCTCTTCCACTCTCCCTTCTGAGGGTCCTTGGGACCCTTTGCTGCAGGGCTTGTGCCCGGAAAAACATCTCCTCTAGCAACAGAATACAAAGAACTACAAGGAACTAAAAATAACTGTGTGCAGGCACAGTGGAGCAAATTGCAGACAACAAATACAGAGAGACCCAGTGCCCAGTGCCCACTTCTGAACACCCAGGAGCTGAAGCAGGGAGTGGCACCCCTCCCCCACCACAGCCAGATGTGTATAAGAGACAGCTCCAGTACTCTCGTGCCCGGGGCAGGCCCTGCGTGCTCACACTGTGCTTCTCTCTTCCACTCTCCCTTCTGAGGGTCCTTGGGACTCTTTGCTGCAGGGCTTGTGCCCGGAAAAACATCTCCTCTAGCAACAGAATACAAAGAACTACAAGGAACTAAAAATAACTGTGTGCAGGCACAGTGGAGCAAATTGCAGACAACAAATACAGAGAGACCCAGTGCCCAGTGCCCACTTCTGAACACCCAGGAGCTGAAGCAGGGAGTGGCACCCCTCCCCCACCACAGCCCCAGAGCCAGCGCACCTCCCGCCGACCGCTGGACCCACCCTCAGCCTCACCCCGCATGAGGAGCCCCTCCTCCTCCTATCCTTTTTTCTTACCCCCCTCCCCACCCCCGGTTGCAGCAGGGGCCCCAGGAAAGCCTCGCCCGAATTTCTTGTCTGACCTCTAGTCAACTTCTGTAGGTTAGGGGAGGTCAAGGGCCCTGTATGCTAACGCCTGCCTTGCTCGAGGGGCGAGGGGCGACCTTGGGGCCCTGGAGCTGAGCCTGGTGTGTGACCGCCCCACCCCCCGGAGGGGCCGGCCCCCCAGGTGGGCGTCTGCGCCTGTGCTCAGGCCCCAGCTGGCTGCAGGGTGAAGCTGCCCATTCAGGGCTTGGCCTTTCTGCTCAAAAACGTCCATGCCCTTGAATCCAACTTCAACACCCACCCAGGTTCTAGACTGAAAGGAAAGAAATAGGGCACCGGCGGGCAGGGTGCTTCTGAGCCGTGCTGGGGAAGGAGCCGGCTGGTCTCGGGAGATCTCCAGGAGCCGCACCCGCTACACCCGCAGCTCTGCTCCAGCCCAGGGCTGCTGGCCTGGGGGCCACGAGGAGTGTGGAGCAGACGGAGCCGCAGTTGCTCCACCTTGAAAGGAGCTCCGCAGACTCAGGGGCGGCCAGCCCGCCATCCTGGGGAAAGGGAGGGCTTCTGGGCTGCTGGCGCCGTGTTTGCCTGAGCTGGTGGGTAAGGAGCCGCAGAGGTGAGAGGCCCCCTGGAGCACGGGGCAAGCGGCCCTCAGGTGCCACGTGCATCGGGGAGGCTGCAGCCGTAACGCGCACGTACGGGGGTGCCCGAGAAGGGAAGCGCAGAAGCCGCGTGCCCATGATGGCCTGAGGAATCCGACTCAGTTTCTCCCCAGTGAACAGCACTTTGGGGATGGGCCTGGGGCAGCATAGAGTCTTAGCCTGGACACTGGACGTGGGATCCCAGAGTCCCAGATGGGGCTACTGTGCTTAGGTGTCACCCCCCACACACCCCAAACTCCTGGTCATCCCATCGGCCCAGGGCCACACAGCCAGTCCGGAGGGCTGGTTACAGGGCTGGGGAAGGACCGATCATTTTGAATCAAATGAAAATGAAAACCCAGCATAGCAGCTTTGTGCGATGTTGGCAAAGCAATATTTAGGGGAAAATTTATAGCTTGAGTTTACTTAAGGAAAATTTAGACAGAACAAACCTTCTTAAAGGAAATTTTAGAGCTACATGCTTACACTGGAGAACAAACACACGCACCAGTGATCTAAGCTTTCAGCCTAAGAAACTAGAAGAAGAGGCAGAGTCAAAGCGAACAGAAGGAGGGAAGCGATGCCGAGCAGAGATCAGGAAGAAGCGGCCAGCTGGCCAGAAGACGGGCAGTGGGAGAAGGAGTTCATGAGACCAAAGCTGCCTCTCCAAGGACTGTGCATAAGTGACAAGCCCCCAGTCAGAGAGAGAGAGAGAGAGAGAGAGAGAGAGAGAGAGAGAGAGAGAGAGGGTAGTCAGAGAGACGGGCCGAGAGCGAAGGCACACACGAGCAGTATCCGGCATAGAGGAGGGGCATCAGTCCCGCCCCTACAGACGCTAAGGGGCGATGAAGAACACTGCAGCAAGTTTGTGCCCTACAGCCTGCAGCTTAGATAGAGTAGACATGCTCCCTGAAAGACATAAGCGATCAGAGCTCACACGAGAAAGAGTCTCCTACAGATGAGTACCTGCTAAGGTGCTTCAGTTATGTCTGACTCTTTGCAACCCTATGGACCGTAGCCACTAGGCTCCTCTGCCCAAGGGGTTCCTCAGTCGAGAACACTGGAGTGGGTGGTCGTTTCCTCCCTCAGGGAATCTTCCCGACCCAAGGACTGAACCAGCATCTCTACGTCTCCTGCGTTGACAGGTGGGTTCTTCACCACTGAAGCCACCTGGGGAGCATGTGTGTGTGTGTGTGTGTGTGTGTGTGTGTGTGTAAAAGTCCCATGTATGCTAAAGAGTTAGATGTTAAAAACCTCCAACAACAACAACAACCTCTAGAGTTAGAGGACTTTTCTGGCAAATTCTAACAAACACTTAAGACAAATAAGACCAATAACATTTTCTCTTCCAGAAAATAGAAAAGGAGGGAACAACGATCAACTCTTTCTATGAGGTCAGCGTTACCCTGATACCAAAACTTGACAAAAACATTACAAGAAAACTGTAAAGCGGGCCCATATCCCTCATGAACTTGGACATAAAAATTCTAGTGAAATATTAGCAAATTAAATCCAGCAGTATCCCAAAGGGAAAATCCACCCTGACCAGTGGTGTGCCCTAGGAATGCAAGCTTGTTTCAACATTCAAACCGCTAATCGATATAATTCATCACATCAACAGATTAAAGAAGAAAACCATATCACTTCCACAGATACAAAAAACCACATTTGCTAAATTCAGCATCTATTCATGAGGAAAACTCAGCAAATCTGAAAGAGAAGGGAATTTTCTCAATCTCAAAAAAAATGTCTACAAAAAACCTATAGTTAATGTCACAGTTAGTGGGAAAATACTGAATAGTTAATAAAGAAATGGTCAAGGGGAAAGTTAATGAAGGTAATGGTCCCCTAAGATCAGGACTGGGCTTCCCAGGTGGCTCAGTGGTAAAGAATCTGCCTGCAACGCAGGAGTCGCAGGAGATGTGGGTTTGATCTCTGGGGTGAGAAGGTCCCCTGGAAGAGGCTATGGCGACCCACTCCAGTATTTTTGCCTGGAGGATCCCATGGACAGAGGAGCCTGGCGGGCTACAGTCCATAGGGTCACAAAGAGTCAGACGTGAGTGAAGTGACTTGGCATGCCTGCATGCAAGATCAGGACCAAAGTCAGGATATGCGGTGAGATTAATCCTCTCAGTGCTGTTCTAAGTGGACTAAGGCAAGTGAAAAAAAGATGGGCAAGGAAGACATAAAACCGCTTCTTTTTACATTCAACATGACCTGAGTTTCTCTTTTTAGGAAGATGGTTTTTTCCTTTGGTTTTTACTGATTAAATCCACATAATTGTTGTAGGTGCAAGAGCGGCCGAGAGGAGACACCCCACGTCCGAGGTAAGAGAAACCCAAGTAAGACAGTAGGCGCTGAGAGAGGGCATCAGAGGGCAGACAGACTGAATCCACAGTCACAGAAAAGTAGTCAATCTGATCACACGGACCACAGCCTGGTCTAACTCGATGAAACTAAGCCATGCCCGCGGGGCAACCCAAGACGGACAGGTCAAGGTGGAGAGGTCTGACAGAATATGGTCCACCAGAGAAGGGAATGGCAAACCACTTCAGTATTCTTGCCTTGAGAGCCCCATGAACAGTATGAAAAGGCAAAAAGATAGGACACTGAAAGAGGAACTCCCCAGGTCAGTAAGTGCCCAATATGCTACTGGAGATCAGTGGAGAAATAACTCCAAAAAGAATGAAGGGATGGAGCCAAAGCAAAAACAACACCCAGCTGTGGATGTGACTGGTGATGGAAGCAAGATCCAATGCTGTAAAGAGCAATATTGCATAGGAACCTGGAATGTCAGGTCCATGGATCAAGGCAAATTGGAAGTGGTCAAACAGGAGATGGCAAGAGTGAATGTCGACATTCTAGGA
>SJYC01021383.1:0-49848 GCA_006408675.1 Madoqua kirkii | reverse complement strand
GGGGGGCAGTGACGGGGAGCGGGGTGAGTAACGCAGCTGCGAGAGGCCTTAGGACTTTTTAAGCAAGGGCCAGAGCCCTGCAGAGCCAGGGGCTGGGGTCCCCCTCTCTGGGTGGGGTGGGGATGCCCTTTAGGAGGCGGGAACTGGTGGGTCGGCAGGGGGCGCCCAGGAATACCTGTCTGGAAGGAAGCTCAGTTCTCTACCCGGGGTGGGGGGCGGGAGAGGCCATCAATCTGAGAGTTTTATTTACCTTGAACTACTCAGGCAAGCAGACACATTATTTAGGGACTAGAATAAAAAGCCATTCACTTTACTTCAATTGACCATTTAGTTCAATTTGTGTGTTACTGCAGGTAATTACTCCGGTAATAACGTGCCGTAATCCCCGCTGACTGGGAGCTGGCCCCGGCTCCGTGTTAACGCCGCGTGCAGTATACACTAATTACCCACGTGTTGCCATGGTTATTTGCATGGACGCCCTGTTAATGACACCCTGGAAACATAAAGCAATAGAGAGTTTTGAATTAAATCTTTGTGTTCTCTTAGAGCTAAAAGTGCATTTCGCATCAAATAATCATGAATAAAATGAGATCATCTTGGTGGAGTTGCCAGGAAGCTGATTAACTGAATGCAGAAATGTGACTCGACTCTGCTCCAGAATTAACGCCTCCCAAACGTTATCGGTTGCTAGGCAACCCCCACGATGACATCACTCACGCAGCCACGCTGCCCGCGATGTCATCTCTGCATATTTACAGCGTCTCGGTGGAGAGGCTGTGCCTTATAGAGATGACATTATTTTTCTCCTGGATGATGGGTATGAATGGGGGCGGGCTTCGGAGGGCCGCGCAGAAAGAGACTTGGAAACACCTGTGAGCCTCTTTCTCTGGGCAGTAGATGCTTTATTTCCAGCGGTTTACAATGAGGGGTCCTAGTGAAGAGATGTGTGTCGCTGCCTGTGTCTGAGAGCTCGGGCAATGGTGGGTCCACCTCCTGCCCGTGAACAGGCAGCTAGACGTGCGCCCAGCCTGCGGGGGTGGGGGTGGGGAGAGATGGAGTCCCCCAGCGGGGGCGTGCGCCCCACCCCTGGCCCTGCTGGCCCTGGTTCCCTGCGCTAGCTTAGAGCCAACACCAGGAGGGAATAACCAGAGCAGGGACTCGGTGCTGTGTGTGGCGCTGAGCACTCCGTCATGGGGGGCATCCAAGGGGAAGCCGGACAGTGAGAGCAGAGAGGCAGAGGGGCCAGGGGAGTGCGGTCGGCCCAGCTGACCCCAGCAGTCTCTCCCAGCTGTACTGTGCTCCGGTTCTGTGGCGGCGTCTCCGCCCTCACTTCCAGCCAGGCTGGCCACATGGTCGAGGCTTCTGGGAGCTTGAGGTCTGGCTTGGGGCAGAGGTGAGTGGACCCCAGTGAGGCGTGAGCCTGACCTACTCCCTCCCAGTGGGAAGGGGCGAGCTTCCTGGAGGAGCTTTAGGAGGTCACGGCCGGAGTGCGGGTCTCCCAGGGCAGGCGGGCGGGCTCTGGACCTCACCTGAGGGCAGCGGGGAGCCACAGCGGCTTTAGCAGGAGAGGGCCACGTCTCCATCCAACCCGAAAATCGGCTTGCTCCAGGGGCGGCGGTGTGATGCTCACTGCGGGTAGCTCTGGGCACCGAAACTTACCTGGTCTCAAGATCTGGGATCTGGACAGGGCATCCCTGAGGGCTCAGCTGGTAAAGAATCCGCCTGCAGTGCAGGAGACCCCGGTTTGATTCCTGAGTTGGGAAGATCCTCTGGAGAAGGGGAAGGCTACCCACCCCAGTTCATTGGAAGGACTGATGTTCAAACTGAAATTCTAAAACTTTGGCCACCTGATGTGAAGAGCTGACTCATTGGAAAAGACCCCGATGCTGGGAAAGATCGATGGAGAAAGCAATGGCGCCCACTCCAGTGCTTTTGCCTGGAAAATCCCATGGACGGAGGAGCCTGGTGAGCTGCAGTCCATGGGGTCACACAGAGTCGGACATGACTAAGCGACTTCAGTTTCACTTTTCACTTTCATGCACTGGAGAAGGAAATGGCAACCCACTCCAGTGTTCTTGCCTAGAGAATCCCAGGGGCTAGGGAGCCTGGTGGGCTGCTGTCTCTGGGGTCACACAGAGTCAGATACAACTGAAGCGACTTAGCAGCAGCAGCTGAAGGCAGGAGGAGAAAGGGATGACAGAGGATGAGATGGTTGGATGGAATCACTAACTCCATGGACATGAGTTTGAATAAACTCCGGGAGTTGGTGATGGACAACGATGCCTGGCGGGCTGCAGTCCATGGATCGAGAAGAGTCGGACACGACTGAGCGACTTTCCCTTTCACAGCTCCAAAGCCACCTTGTTCTTGCCTGGCCATCAGCTGCCCTCCCTGTGGGCTCAGAACAAACTGCAACCCTGCCCCCATCCCCCCACGTCTTCAAACTCCCCCTGCTCGCTCCTGTCAACCAGCCCCTCAACCAGCCGTCCTCCTTCCTCTGGGCAGGGCCTTGCCTGTGTGGTCCTTCTGGCTCTTTCCCCCTGGGAGCACCGGGCTCAGCCCCATCACGCCCCTGCCCCCGCCCTTTAAAAGCCATCCGCGTGGAGAAGGCTCCCGGGCTCCAGTCCACCCTGAGATCCAACCACTCACTCCACTGCCCGATACTGTCAGCCTCTCACAGCCTTGACTGTGAGACTGCGTGGCAGCCTGTCCAAACCGAAGCCTGCTGTCTTCCCCATGTCCATCCGTTTCTTAAACGCCGCTGTCCTCCTCCATCCGGCCCAGCTGACGCTGCTGCCCTGGAGGACACCCTCAGACACTGTTCTCCGTGATCCCTGGGCCTCGCCTCGCCCCTCCACCGCACCCCAGGGCCTTTGCACCTGCCGTGCCCCACGGGAGCCCCTCACGGGTGTTCTCATGGCTCCTCCCCTCCCTCCTTGGCTCGTCTGTTGTGAAATGCCCACCACACTCATGAGAAACATTATTTTTCACGAAGCCACCTGTCTCCCTCCTGAGGGTGGCACCTCTGCTCTGCTCACGTCACAATAGGAGCTGGTGTGTTGGTGGTGGCACGTGAGACACCAGGATTCCCAGCCCAGGCTGCACGCTCCAGAACAAAGCATGGACGGCCATCTGGGGTCCTACAGCGGCTCGCTTCTCCCGTCACGGAGAGAAGACCCTCAAACAAGCAGAACAAACACCCAGCTTCCAGCTGCCATCACCACGAGTCCATGACACAGAGGCCACCTCTCCCCACACAGAGGGACAGCGGCGGGAGCTCAGAGCAGAGGACGGCCAGCCCCGCGTCCTGCTCTTGCGTGTAGCTGATGGCAGAAGATGCTGGTGCCACTGAAGCCCAGTCTGGGCACCGGGGCTCACGAAGCCCTGGATCTAACCTGGCCTCGCGGAGGTCCTGGGCGTCGGGGTGACAGCCGGGGCCCCGGGACGGCTGCCGCGGTGGTCCCGACGCCGATGCTGATGGAGCCCACAGTCCCAGCGACACCGCAGGGCTGTGCGCTTGGTCCCAAGGCCTCAGCAGTGAGGTGGGTGTTCCCGGTGGATTTGGAGCCTGAGCCCGGGCACCATCCCCGGTGTCATCACCACATCACCAGTGAGCAAGTCCAGGCTGACCTTCGGGCCTGGACCTTCTCGCTCTCCAGGGCGAGGACAAACCTGAGGATGCTGACTGCCCATCTCTGTCTTCTTTAGAGGCAGCTCCAGGACTCTCAGCCAAGCCTCTCCTAAAGTCCTCTGTGGCTGCTCATCTAGCAAGGAAAAACTCGGCCCGCACTGCTTCCAGCCCCGGCCGTGAGGTCTGCGGTTCCTTGGGCCTGGCCTCGGGCACACTCCGTGGGGGGCCTCTCCCTCCGGGACCTCTTGGGTCTCCCCTCCTCGCGTCTAAGCCAAGTTGTCCTGCTCACGGGAGATGTCCATCCATCCCCAGCCCCTTGTCTCCGCTGCCGCAAGCCGCCCCAGCCACATCGGCAAGCCGAGGCCGCCCTCGCTGGATGCTGCTGGGGCTGGACCAGGCGCGGTCCAAGGGTGGGGAGGAGTCAAGGCCAGCTTGGCGGATGGAGGCCTTAGAGGGTTCGCAGCAGAAGCTGGGCTTCGGGGTCTAACTCAGGAGCTGGGCCAGAGAGCAGTCCCTGAGAGAGGGCGCCAGAGGTGCCCATGGAGGCACGTGGAGAGGACGGGGGTGCCCAGAGGGGTGCAGGCAGCCCAGGGTGGGGATGTGGGCTGCCGCTCATGGGGCTCTGGATTGGGGAGAGGGCTCTGAGATGGAGGGGCGGAGACACACCGTGCCCCCTGCTTCCGCCCAGCTCGGGGGGCACAGTCCTTGCTCTCCTCCGAGAGGCTCGGCCCAGGGGCTCCGCACCTGAGTCCGCTCGGCCAGGAGGTGCTGGAGGGTCAGTGCCGCCCCCGTGTGTGCAGCGGCAGCGTCCCCCGGCATGGTCCAGAGACAGCCCCGCCAGGCCGGGCGAGGGCGTGCCCCCTGGCACAGTGGGGGCTCCACTCTGTTGGCTGCTGTGGGCCCCCGGCAGGAAGCGTCACGGCAAGTCCTTCTGGGCCAAACACGCAGCGTGGTGTGTCTGTGTGCTCACTCGGCGCGTCCCACTCTGGGCCACCCCGTGCCACCCCGTGGGCTGCAGCCCGCCAGGCTCGTCTGCCCAGGGGGATTCTCCAGGCAGGAATGCTGGGGTGGGTTGCCGTGCCCTCCTCCAGGGGATCTTCCCGACCCAGGGATCGAACCCGAGTCTCCTACGGCTCGAGCACTGCAGGTGGATTCTTTACCATGGGGCCGCTGGGGAAGCCCTGTCGCTGGCAGAGGCGCCAAAACCTTGCATTCATCCACCGACCGGAGGTGAGGGTGTCCAAGACCCACTTCCCAAATCACATCTGCTCTCAGTGCGGGGACAGTGACAGCCCCCGGGCCTCCGGGCCTGGCTGAGTGGGGCCGGGCGGCTGGGACCCTTGCCACCTGGCCTCGGACTTGCCCTCTGGGGCAGGTGCCGGCTGTGTTTGCCATGGGGCTCTCTGTCCTCTGCTGGGCATCCGGGGCTGGGGCAGTGTGGTGTAGACAGCCAAGTAAGAACTTACCTCTTGCAGGCTGTGGACTCTGCTCAAGCAGCTTCCCCTAGTAGAGCCTCATTTTCCTGGCCTCTCACTGGGGAGGCCCTCTGCCTCCGAGCTGCCACGGGGCCGCTGAAGGCTGTGCGGGGACGGACAGCGAGGGCTTGGCTCGGCCAGGCCGCAGGGACCCCCTGGTGAGTGATGGCTCCCTCCCCTCCCCCAGCCCCGCTTCTGGGGCCCTGGGAACATGTGGGTGCCTGGTCTCCGGCTCCCCTGTAAGGGGCAGTCTCTCTGTGACTTGTTATCCAGTAGGTCGGCATTGTTGAGTACCTACTGCAGGCAGTTTTCCAGGAGAAAGAAAGAGACCACAAAGATGAGGGTTCCAGGGACGGATCACCTTGGCGGGGAGGGTGTGGTCGCCCGCCTCGCCGATAAGGAGAACGCCACAGACAGGATTCTTCTGACACGCAGTTTATTGTTACAGCTCTTTTAGGAAGTGGCGAGAGGGCCCCGATGCAGGGAAAGCGGTTGCTTATATAGCCCAGAGGGGAGGCGTGTCAACCTCTGATTGGCTCATAACAGAACACTGTTAGAATCCCTGATTAGCATATCTGTGTCAACCTCTGATTGGCTCATAACAGAACACTGTTAGAATCCCTGATTAGCATATCTGTGACCTTAAGAGACACATCTTGCGCATGCGTCTTTTTAGTCTACGTTTGCGAAGAACCGGGAAGCAGGAAACCGGCGCCATCCCGCAATGGCGGCTGCGGCTCCCGACAGGAGGGTGGACCCTCCGAGCCCTTCTTGTGGGAGGGAGAGTGCGGGCTGTGTGGGTGAGGGGCCCAGGGGTATTCGGGGGTGTGCAGTCTGAGTGGCGTGGGTCCAGAAGGCTCCCTCCAGGCAGCAGGGCACCAAGGGAGCCCTTCACGCCTCAGTGTCCCCATCAGGGAAATGGCACTAGAGCTGCGTGCGTGGTTCACAAGGGCTGGGAAAACACGGGGAAAAGGAAGGTGGAACGGGTTTACCCTCATGGCCTGTGTGATGGTGGCCAAGAGCGTGGATTCTGGAACTGGCCCCACGCCCCGGGAGAGGGTGACCTTGCGCTAAGGTGCTTTATCTCTTTGTGCCTCTGTGCTCTGGTTTGAAAACCGGGGCTGATGATAAGCCCTGCATCCTGGGGTTGCTGTGCGGGTCAGGGTGTTCGCAGGCCTCTGGCCCTTAGGGAGTCCAGGCCCCCAGGGAGGACCCGGACCTGTCGGCCATCATCCCTGGGCGCTCTGTGTCAGCTACAAACTGGCACCAAGAGCACTGTCCTGAGTGAACAGCAAAGGCCTTTGCCGTCTGCCTCTGCGGAGACCGAACTCCAGGCTGCCGTAGCTGTTGACCTTCAGCGACCCCGAGGGAGCTCAGGGTGGAGGGAGGCGCTCTGCGCTCCAGGGAATCTGGTGGGACAGGTCTTTAGATAACTGGATGTGTTAGGAACAGATTTTGTGATCTCAATCCTTGCATCTCCTCATATCTAGAGAGCACTATATCCCTTCACGGTGACATCAGATCCTCACAACTAACAAAAAACCTTTTGCAAAATGAGTGCGTCATGGCATTAAACCCCCCCTTAACCAAAACCTCGTATGTCGGCCTTCCCTCACTGCCACTTGGGAGCAGCTCTCAGAGCCCTGCCTCCCGGGCTGCGGTCCTCATTCTGTCCCCAATAAAACTTGGCTCGAAACGCTCAGGTTGTGCCTCGTTTTTAGCCAACACTTGTCTCCTCTCTGCTCTCAGGGTGGGACCGGCTGTCCCCAAGGCAGCCGCTCAGGTGTATGCACGCTCAGGTGTATGCACGCTCAGGGCGTGGGGGTCACTTGGAGTGACGAGGAGCAAGCCGTCAGGACAGTGGCCCTTCTGGGTCGCGCTCGGAGCAGCTGAATCTGCGCGCTCCCTCTTTCCCGAATCCCAGGAGAAGCCAAGGAAGGGTGAGTGAGGGACAAAGACACAGCAGGAGGGCTGAGCCAAGGCCGGTGGCATCCTTGGAGGCTGGCCTGGTCCATCATCACTGTCCATCAGCCCAGGAGGGTGGGAGGGGCGCACTGGCTGAGACGGTTCGGCCCAGGGCAGCCACCGCCTGGGTCTGGTGGGGGCGGTGGGGTCTGAAAGCCCTCCCCCGTCTCTCCCCGCCTCCCCTGATGTGAGCACAGGGCCTCCTTTCCCTCCTTGCGCTGGTGATACTGCCTGCCTTTGAGGATGCTCTGGGGAGGGTCGTAGAGGGGAGGAAGGTCCCGCAGCCCAGCCCAGCCAGGAGAGTGGACACGGGGACCTGTGGGGTCTCCTGCCTGCTGGGGACCCTCTCCTGCCCTAGGTCTGTACCAGCTCCCAGCCAGCCAGTGGCCACTGCTGAGGCCCCGCCTCGCCTGAGGCTGGACTGGGCGCCCCTCGGGGCCACGCCAGGGGCAGCTTTTCCTGTGCTTGTCGGGGTGTGGCTGCCCGGGGCAGGGAGAGGGGCTGCTGGGAGGGGAAGGGGGGCCCCAGGGAAGATGACGGGCTCTGCCCTTGGACTGGACTCTCTGTGGGCCCAGAGGTGGGTGCAGACACAGCAGGGCCGGGCAGAGCCCCCTCCTGCCCTGGGCAGCTGCCGGCCTGGGGGAGCCGGTTCAGAGATGGGTGGCGAGGGGGCGGGGCCTGGCGCTGAGCCTGAGCTCCCAGGGGAGAGCTTGGGGCATGAGCCGGCCGCCTGCCCCGGCCCAGGCAGAGGGTCTGCACCCGGGTGCTGTGCCCGCCTTTGCGGTACGATCTGGTGGCGGGGGGGTCCCTCTAGTTTCTTCATCTGAAAATGGGTTGTTGACGGCCCAGGGTCATGGGCTGCTGGGGGGACAGGGGGCAGACACGGCGGGTCTTCACTGAAGCTGATGGTTCTTCCTGGGGGAGCCAGAGAGGCCGAGCTATTCAAGACGGTGAAACCGAGGCTGGGAGTGGGTGGCCAGTGGGCACCTTGATCCAGGCTGGACAGAGTGCCCTGGCGCGCTGAAGACAACCCTGTGGGGCTCCCTGACCCCGCAGTGTAACCTCCCTCCCTACTCCTGCTCCACCGAGGTCCCCAAACATGTCCCCCTCCTTACAGCTTAGACCCAAGGTCCCTGGCCGTGGGGGTCTCTGTCCCTTCAGGGGTCCCTGGCCCCAGCACAAGGGCACCAGTGTGGCTGACTGGCCCGCGGTGGGGGCAGGGCGGCCTGCAGCCGCCGTGGACAGATGGACGGAGGGCCACGCACAGGGCCCTCCCCTCTCTCCTGCGGCAAGCCACAGCCATTCCCCAACTCCGTGATTTTTCATTCAAATAGCCCCCAGCTCCGAGCTGCCAAGGTCACGGGGCTGCCAAGGGAGCTGAATGCGGGCCATTCCGCTGGCCGCTAACGTCCTGAGGCAGCGGCTGCTGGCGCGATCAGGCACCGGGACACTCCAATCTCCGCGGCCCAGCAGCGATGGTATCGGGGCCTGAGTGATCTCCCGGCGGGCAGCCCTCCCTGGGGAGCAAAGGGAGGCTGGTGAGCTGCTGGTTGGCCCGAGGGACTATGGAAGGGGCCTCTCCCCGCTGTCCTCCCCCATCACCCAGCCGAGTTCACGCTCAGTCCACCGGCTGCTGGGAAACACCATTCATTCCACCCTCCTCTGGCTGGAAGGCCTGGGCCAGGCAGGCACGACCCCTGCATGCTGCCCGCCTGGGGTGGTGGTGGTGGGGCGGGGGCACCAAAGGGGCAGCAGCCCCCCCAGGCCTCCTCAGGACCCGGGGTCCCATCACCTCATTTACGAAAGGGCTGGGATTCTAGGTGGTCCTGTTGCCACCGCATCCTGCCAGGAAAAGGGGCGTGCAGGGGCGGAAGTCCTACGGCCCCCCCAGCTGGAGACTCGGGGTCCCCAGCCTCGCTGCTCACCCCACATGTCAGCACACAGCGGCGCATGTGCAAGAGGCTGGAGCTGAGGGCCTGAAGCCTGTTCTGGGCTGGGAAACCGTTGTAGATCTTGGCTCAGCGAGAGCTAGCAATAGCCGGGATGTCCGTGTCTGGGGAACGGGTTGCTGGAGGCCAGGCCAGCGGGGAGCGCCTCTGAGCAGCGACGAGGTTGCAGGGCCGGGCCGGCCTCTGGTGCCCGCTGGGCCCCGAGGACCACATGCTGTCCAGGTCCAGTCACGGGGCGCCCGCCGGGCACAGAGGCTGGTGACCCGCTGCCAGCAGCTGGGGTGGGGCAGCCTGACCGTAAAGGGCACAGGGGGGGCGTGCGGGTGCTGGCTGGGGCTAGATCTGGACCCTTACACAGCCGCACGAACGCGTCTGGGATCTCAGAAGGGTGCGTGGGAAAGGGTGCATTTCTTTGCGTGTAAATTATACCCAAACCGAACGACAAGAAAGCTCCCTTCCCCTGTTCCAGACACAGTCGGCACTGGGGTGGGTCCAGGCAGGACACCCTGCTCAGAAATCAGCCGCCCCGGAGCAGGGCCTGTGGTGTTCGCCCCCGAGTCCCCGCTCAGGGCCCGGAGCCGCTGCTCCTTGTGAGGCTTGGAGGGCTCCTGGGCTGAGGGTGGCCCTCCTCCCAGTTTCTGGTTCCACCCCGGTCTGGGAGAGAGGGGTCTCCAGGAGAGAGAAGGCGGGGCTCTTCTGGGGACGTGCTTTCTTCCTGCAAAAGCAGCTCCCTGGAGTTTCACCAAACAGGCAGACAGACCACCCGAGAGGAGTCCAGGTGTGGGGAGGGGTGGGCAGAGCTGGGATGGGGTCTCAAAGCCACTCAGCTCCTGGATTTTCTTTCTGATCAGATGGTGGGGAAGGTAACAGGGTAATGAAGCCTCAGGAGCTCTCCTGGGGAGGTGGCTCCCCTTTGCTCCTGTTTATTGACCCTTCTCAGCTTTTTCCCTAAGATCCAGTGTCGTATGGGGGCTTCCCAGGTGGCTCAGCTGGTAAGGAGGACCCATCTGCCGGTGCAGGAGACGCCAGAGACGCAGGTGCGATCCCCGGGTCGGGACAATTCCCTGGAGAAGGAAATGGCAACCACTCCAGTCTTCTTGCCTGGGGAATCTCATGGACAGAGGAGCCTGGTGGGCCACAGCCCATGGGGCTGCACAGAATCAGACACATGAGCACGCAGCGGGGAGGGGTTGTCACTCTCCCTGTCTCCTCAGGCAAGGCCACGGCCTCTCCCTCTCTTCTTTCCCCTGACAGCCCCCCAACGGGACATTCTGTGCTGTAGAAAATAGCTCCTGGGAGTGGGTCTCCCTCCCACCCTGCGTGGGAGTCATGAAGCTTCTCTGGGGTTGGGTAACACAGCCGCTTTCATGGGGCCCAAGCATCTGTGATATTGTGTTATTCCGTCAGCCAGGTCAGACCCTGACGCTGGGAAAGACTGAAGGCAGGAGAAGGGGACGACAGAGGATGAGATGGCTGGATGGCGTCACCGACTCAACACACGTGAGTTTCAGTAAAGTCCAGGAGTTGGTGACGAACAGGGAGGCCTGGCGTGCTGCGGACCATGGGGTCGCAAAGACACCGCTGAGCGCCTGAGCTGCACTGACCAGCCAGGTGAGCCTGGCCTCTGGTTCCTGAGTTACTGCTGCCGCAGGGGACGGGGGGCCCCCAGCAGCCCCTCTGAGGGCAGGGAGGCTCTCCCCTCCCATGGCTCATCTTGTGGCAGCCCACGGTGTGAGCCTGTGTGCAGGCTCCGTGCGGAGGGGCCCAGGCCGGGGGAGCGGTGAGTCCGTACACAGACCTGGCGCGCTGTCCGCAGGACGTGAGGAGGGAAGGGACCGCCGTGTCCCCAAGTCCTTGTGCTCGGCTGTGTGTCTGGGACATTCTCATTTCAGACGAGGAAGCTGAGGCTGGAGGAGCACAGGGAACTCACCCAGGCTGGCACTGGGCACTTCTCAGGCGCTCCCCTGCCCCCCGCCTCCCAGACCAGCTGTGCCAGCTTCCCCTCCCAGGGCCTGGGCACCAGCATGCTGTCAACCCCCTGGCAGTTTGCTGGGCAGCTGGAACTCTGTGTTGACCTGTTCTCCCTCATCAGACCCGTCCCTGTACTGTTTGATATGAAAATCATAGGAGATACAACTCAGCTCATACATAATTTTGAAAATGGAAGCAATATAATGTCCTTCGTCTGCCTCCAATGTGGGAGACCCAGGTTCGATCCCTGGGTCGTAAGATTCCCTGGAGAAGGAAATGGCAACCCACTCCAGTATTCTTGCCTGGAGAATCCCATGGACTGAGGAGCCTGGTGGGCTGCAGCCATGGGGTCGCAAAGAGTTGGACACGACTGAGTGACTTTACTTACTAACTATGATATATAAATATATATATATATATAAAGCAGGAACTGACTTTAAAAGTGAAGGTCGATCAGTGGTGTCCGACTCTTGGTGACCCCGCGCACCACCCAGTCTGTGAAATTCTCCAGACCAGAATACTGGAGTGGGTGGCCTTTCCTTTCACCAGGGGATCTTCCCAACTCAGCATTAAAAAGCCAAGATTACGGCATCCTGTCCCATCACTTTATGGAAAATAGAAGGGAAAAGGTGGAAAAGGTGACAGATTTTACTTTCTTGAGCTCCAAAATCACTGTGGACAGTGCAGTCATGAAATCAGAAGACGCTTGCCCCTTGGAGGGAAAACTATGACAAACCTTGACAGTGTATTAAAAAACAGAGACGTCACTTTGCTGATAAAGGTCTGTATGGTCAAAGCTATAGTTTTTCCAGTAGTTGTTTACGAATGTGAGAGTTGGACCATAAAGAAGGCCGAAGATTTGGTGCTAATTGTGGTGCTGGAGTACTGGAGTTTCAGCTTCAGCATCATTCCCTCCAAAGAAGTCCCAGGGCTGATCTCCTTTAGAATGGACTGGTTGGATCTCCTTGCAGTCCAAGGGACTCTCAAGAGTCTTCTCCAACACCACAGTTCAGAAGCATCAATTCAGCCTCCTTCACAGTCCAACTCTTTCATCCATACATGACCACTGGAAAAACCAAGCCTTGACTAGACGGACCTTTGTTGGCAAAGTAATGTCTCTGCTTTTGAATATGCTATCTAGGTTGGTCATAACTTTTCTTCCAAGGAGTAAGCGTCTTTTAATGTCATGGCTGCAGTCACCATCTCCAGTGATTTTGGAGCCCCCCAAAATAGTTTGACACTGTTTCCACTGTTTCCCCATCTATTTCCCATGAAGTGATGGGACCAGATTCCATGGTCTTCGTTTTCTGAATGTTGTGGACAGGGAGGCCTGGTGTGCTGCGATTCATGGGGTCGCAAAGAGTCAGACACGGCTGAGCGACTGAACTGAACTGAACTGAACTGTGGTGCTGGAGAAGACTCTTGAGAGTCCCTTGAACTGGACGGAGATCAAGCCAGTCCATCCTGAAGGAGATCAGTCCTGAATAGTCATTGGAAGCTCCAATACTTTGACCACCTGATGCGAAAAGCTGACTCACTGGAAAAGACCCTGATGCTGGGAAAGACTGAGGGCAGGAGGAGAAGGAGGGCGACAGAGGATGAGATGGCTGGATGGCATCACCAACCCCATGGACGTGAATCTGAGCAAACTCCGGGAGGCAGTGGGGAACAGGGAGGCCTGGCCTGCTGCAGGCCCCGGGGCCACACAGACTCGGGCCCGGGAGTGACGGAACAGCAGCAGCAACAGTGGAAAAGGGCCTGAAAAAGAATAGATGTGCGAGTGTGCGAGTGTGCGAGTGTGTGAGTGTGTGAGTGTGTGAGTGTGTGAGTGTGTGAGAGTGTGTGTGAGTGTGAGTGTGTGAGTGTGTGAGTGTGTGAGAGTGTGTGTGAGTGTGAGTGTGTGAGTGTGTGAGTGTGTGAGAGTGTGTGTGAGTGTGAGTGTGCGAGTGTGTGAGTGTGCGAGTGTGTGTGAGTGTGCGAGTGTATGAGTGTGTGTGTGAGTGTGTGAGTGTGACTGTGAGTGAGTGTGTGTGTGTATGTGTATGTGTGTCTGTCTGTGTCTGTGTGTGAGTGTGTGTGTGTAGGTGCATGTATGTGTGAGTATGCGTGTGTATCTCTGTGTGAGTGCATGTGTGCGTGTGTGTGTGTGTCTGTGTGTGCATGTGTCTCTGGGTGCATGTGTGTGTGTATGTGTGTGTTACTGAGTGTGTGTGCATGTGTCTGTGTCCGCGTGTGTGTCTCTGTGTCAGTGCGTGTGTGTGTGCGCATGTGTGTCTCTGTGTGCATGTGTGTGTGTGTGAGTGCATGTGTGTCTGTATAAGTGCATGTGTGTGTGAGTGTGTGTGTTAGTGTGTGTGTGAGTGTGTGTGTTAGTGTGAGTGTGTGCATGTGTGTGCCTGTGTATGTGTGTGAGTGCATGTGTGTCTGTGTGCATGTGTGTGTGTCTGTGTGTGAGTGTGTGTGTCTGGGTGTGTGTGCTTGTGGAAGTGTGTGTGTGAGTGCGCGTGTGTCTGTGTGTGTGTCTGTGTGAATACATGTGTGAGTGTATGTGTGTGTGAGTGTGTGTGTATGTGTGTAACTGAATCCCTCTGCTGTGAACCTGAAATGAACACAACACCGTCAAGCAGCTGCGCTTCAGCTTAAAGAAGAGTTCAGAGTCTGCAGCCCCCGAATGCCGTGGCCACCTGTGCGGTCCGCGGTTGGGGTCTGTCGCCCAGGCTGAGCCAGCTGTGCCCGGTTGGTGCAGCTGCAGCGCTGACGTCTTGGCGTCCTCACCTGGGTGGAACTCTGCAGGTGTGTGTGTTCTTGGAGTCCAGAGTGGCAGCCCAGGGGCGGAGGAGCACAGCCCCGCTCCAGGCTGTCCCAGCCAGAGCCGGGGTCCCTCCTGCCGCGCCGGGGGCCCTTCGCCCAGGCTGAGCCAGCTGTGCCCGGTTGGTGCAGCTGCAGCGCTGACGTCTTGGCGTCCTCACCTGGGTGGAACTCTGCAGGTGTGTGTGTTCTTGGAGTCCAGAGTGGCAGCCCAGGGGCGGAGGAGCACAGCCCCGCTCCAGGCTGTCCCAGCCAGAGCTGGGGTCCCTCCTGCCGCGCCGGGGCCCTCTGGCCCTCAGGGCGAGCCCTCTCTGTGCTCCTGCTGCGGTCTCTGGGAGCCCGGGAGCGCAGCTTCTCCCTGCGCCGCCGCGTGATCTGTCTGGCTGGACGCGCCGCCCTGTCCTCCCTGTGGTGATTGCATTTTGCACCGACTGGCTCAGTCACTGGGTTATTGGCTCATTTTTCATTCTGCATCTGTGGTGACCAGACTTGGAAATAAAAAGCAGGGCAAGGCCTAAGCCTGGTGGGGAAGGGCTGCGTGGACGCCTGCAATGGGGCGGGCGCTTTCCGGTGGTGGCGCAGGGGAGGCGGCCAGCTCCCGCCCAGGCCCACCTGGGGTCTGGCCCCGGCCTCGCCTCACTGCCGGCCGCACGGCCAGGGTTTTCCCGGCTGCAAAGTGAGAGAGTAAGACCCACGTTGAGAGCTTCACGGCACACAGCAGGTATTCAGTAAGTGCAGTTGTTACGATAATGGCTATAGGAGGTTTCGACATTATTTCAGAAGTCATGAGAGAATAGAAGTGTTTCACTGGGGGCTTTTTTAGGAAACACAGATACAAGAATGAGCCGCGGGACTGACGGCTGGCCTGAGACTCGCTTCCGCTCTGGTATTTGGTTATCCTCCCCTTGCCCCCCGCTCCTCCTGTGATTTGATTACTTCGGTGCCCACGAGGCGTTCCTGTCGACACGTCGGAGAAGTTAGCCACAGCGCTTCTCTTCGGGGCGGGGCTGGTCTCCAGACCTCCTAAAACAGTCCTTTCGTTCTTGGGATTTGCAGCAGGCCGAGTGATGCTCCGTGCATCTCGCTGTCTCGCTGTCTCACTGTCTCGCCGTCTGTTTTATGGACAAGAGGGACACGACATGACCAGCTCAACCAAGGTGGCAACACGGCAGCTGGGCTGGGGCTTAGACTCAGGCGTCTGCATCAGGTGCTTGCTGTTTCCGGGTCCAGCCCCCATCCAACATTTACCTCCCTCGGGGCTCGGCGCTTGGCAGACACAGTGGGGAAGGCGTCAGGCCCCACAGAGGCTGGGGCAGGGACACGCGCGGATCGAGCACGAACGGAGCGACCAGAGAGCTGCTGAGGGCTCTGACGGCGGGCCTCGGGGGGACGCCCCTGTGGCCGAGGTTGGGGGAGCTCCTTCAGGTGGGACCATCTCAAGGAGGTGACCCAGGGATGGGACGGAGCCTGCAGGCTCTGGACCAGGGTCGGGGGGGCAGAGTGGCCAGCGGGCTGCTGCCGCCGGAGCCAAGTGTAAGGTCACCGCGGGCCTGACCGGTGGGGTTGGTCCCAGTGCCTGAGCTGGGCACCGGGACTAGGGGAAGGGGCAGCGGTGCGTGGTGCCCAAGCCGGCCATCCAGCCCCGCGCTTCAGCAGCCTGGTCTCAGGGTCTTGGGCATTTGGGTTTGATGGAACCCACTTCTTGGAGAAAATGGCAAGACCACCCCAAGAAAAGCCAGGCGCTCAGCAAATCTCTCTCCTCCTCCTGTGCCAGTTATTATGGGCCGGGAGGGATCATAAGCACTTTTCCGTGACGCTCGCTTGCTTTGTGGGGTCAGGGACCCATCAGAACGTTTGTGAATTTGAAGATTTGTAGGTTCCTCGGTAGGTATGTGTATTGCTGGTCAAGTGATATCGCAGATCCTGGGGACTGCCAGCCTGGTCTGGGCAGACCTGGGCACCTGCGGCTCATGGCCTCCCTGAGCCCTGGGGTCCCCCACTGGGCAGTGCGGTTGCGGTTGGTCAGGCCGCGCCTCCCTTGGCTAGTGCCCACGTGGTCCTCGGGCACCTGCGTTCTGAGTGGCTCGTTGCCCCTCCCCTCGTGGACGCCCCCCTGTGCTGGGAGGCACGAGGCCTCTTTTCATCCTTTACGCTGGTGGCCAGAAGCCCAGGAGGCAGCCTGGGGAGTGGGCCCCCGGGGGGAAGCCCAGCACCGCCTCCGTGTCAGCCGCCGTGGTCCGCGCTTCCTCCGCGGGTGCCGCGGGGCTGCCTTCTCCCCAGGCAGGTGGGTTCGCACCGTGTCCAGAGTGCCTGTGGGCTGGTGGAGGGGGTGGTCACAGCACAGAGATGCTCAGCCCAGCCCCCTGTCCCCTCTCGATGGGGCTGGGACAGGAGATCTAGAGGGATCCAGAGGAGCCAGGATGGGGCTTGACTGGGGGGTGGGCAGAGGCACAGCGGGCCCCCAGGGCCTGGGGCAGGGGAGGCGGGGGGTTCCCACTGCCCGTGGCCCCAGGATAGGGGCCGCCCGGGAGCGGCAGCGAGTGTGCCTGAAAGCGGGTGCTTCTCTCTCTCTGATGATCCCCGTAAACCACGCCTTTCGCCTTCCGTGTTCAGTAGCCCTCCGGCAGTCCCGGCGCCCGCCTCTCTAGCGCCCTCCCTGGGGCAGCCTCCCCGTCAGCTGTTCACGCCTGCCCTCTCTCGCCTAGGAGTCAGACTTTGAGGTTCATCCACGTTGTTTTCCCCAATCTGCCTTCTTGTTGGCGATGCGTCTGAAGCCCCCGTTCTGGCTGCATTCCACACGCTTTACCTGATATCAGCCCGACACTGACCCTGAGAGGCAGGTGTCAACACTGTGTGATTCCCACTTGAAAGACAAGGAAGCTGAGGCTCCCTGAGGTTGGGCCGCACTGCCCAGGGTTGCAGCTGGCGCTTCAGGCTCTCCTGTCCTTCGGATCCCTCTTCTGGCTCCTGCTCGTCCCTGGAGCCGCAGTCCCACCTCCGCCGCCTCCCAGAAGTCTTGGGCAGGGCCGCCTGGGTGCAGAGCCCGTGTAGAGTCTAACCTGCTGGAGGGAAGCTCCTGGCAGGCAGTGAACTCTTGTCCTTGGCCTTTGTGGGCCCCCCTGACCTGTGCACGGTGGGTGCTTTATCAATTAGCAGGTAGTGCCTCTTAATGGGCTCCCCGGGTTGGGGCCCAGGGACACGGCCGTGGCCTGGATAGACTTCCGGTACCCGCGGCCGCCTGGGGGTCCCTGTGCCTGCAGGGGCGTTCCTTCCATGAACCGCGGGTCAGCTGGTTTCTTGAACCTCTTTTTGACTTAAAGGAAAATCGTGTGTTTGGAACATAGGATGCTGCCAGGAGGGCCCGAATCTCTCACCTCCCTTCTAGAAAAATAGATCGTTATTTTCCTTCCCTTTTCTTTCCGCCCATAGCGGAGCAGATGTTAGCTTTCCAATAAACAGGGGAAAAAATAGATGAGAGACGTTTAGCAAACTATCGCTGTGCAGGCCAGAGTTATCACTCTGATTTCAACTGGGACCATAAAATTTTATGAGCTATTAAATTGTCCTAAAGCTCCTTTAACATACAAACTTGAGTGTCTGAGATTACCCATTAAGAAAAAGTGGGTTACATCAGGAGAACTTTCACTGCTAACACTCAATTGTGTTCAATCAATAAAACTTTTAACTAGCCGCGTTGCTCTGGGCAGATTGCATGGGCCCGCCGGGGACGGGCCAGCCGGTGTTCCTAGACCCATCCTTGAGCATGGCCTTGGCTGGGGAGCGGGACTCTCGGCCAGGCCTGTCACCTCTGAGCATTCCAGAAGGTTCTGCTTCCTGCCTGGGCATCTGTGATGAAGCGGTAGCTTGAGCTGGGAGGTGGGCTCGGAGGCCAGCATGTCCTGGGGGTTCCCACCAAGAACCCGGCAGGGAGCCCAAGCCCCAGGCCCCACTGGGTGGGAGCTGCGCCTCTCGACGGGGGGAACTGGGGACTCCTTGGCTGTGGAGGCGCCTCCTCTGGGGCTGACTCTTCAGCCAGGGTGCTGTGTGAAAGGGGCAGCTGCTACCCAGCCAGTGCCCCTGCATCCAGGCGGGACTCTGGCTTCAAAAGGGACAGGGGCAGGAGGCACCATCGCTGCGGGGCTCCTGGCCCTCGGTCCTCCGGCAGGGCTGTGGGCCTGTGTCCAGTCTGCTCCGGCTGAGGCTGGGCCACCTGGGCTGGGCTGCTCAGAGGAGGTGCGAGGCCCGAGGGGCGGGGCCGATGGGCAGGGTGCCGCTTGGAAGGAGGAGGAGGGAGGAGGAAGGGCTTGAACCGGGGGCTCTGTGATCCTGGCTGGACCCTTCCCCACTTCCTCACCCGTAGGGTGGGGCGGGAACCTCTGCTTCTTGGTCTCGCACCTCTTATGAAGTGCTCGGAAACCATGGATGGACCAAAAAAAGAAAGTAGATTCGGATTTCCTGTAGGGGAATGGGGTTGCTTTGCCCCCTGCCCAGGGAGGTGGGGCAGGGCCGGGTGGATGGGGGCCAGGCTGCCCCGTGTGACGGGCAGGTGAAGCCGGGGCGCGTGGCCTCTGGAGCTCTCGTGAGCCCAGAGGGCCCTCCCAAGGCCGGACGGCATGTGCTGCGGCAGGTATAAGACTGCTTCAGTGGGCAGCGCGGTCATCTGCCTCCACCTCTGCCCCAGGCTCCACATGATGGAAGACAGCAGGCTGTCGAGGGCAGGAGTGGGTTGGGGAGCCCCACTGGGCCAGGGCTGTGGAGCTGCAGCCAGGGCCCATGGTCGTCAGGCACGGGCCTGGGTCTTCCGTGTTTCCTGGGGGCAAATGGGGGGCCTGTTGGACTGTCCTGAGGTGAGAATGGTCAGCCCTGAGCTGCTGCTGCCCCAGAGGCCTGAATCCTGCCCATTGCCCCAGCCACAGACTGCAGGGCATGGGGCCCAGGGACGCTGGCCTTTCCCCATGCCGGGCATCCGCTGCCCCGCACCCGCAGTGCTCGGGGAGGCCGGGAGGCCCGGCCCTGGCGGCCGTCTGCAGGGCTGGCCCTAGAGTCCTAGCCCCTTGCAACAGTCCAGTTGGGCAATTCCCGGGGGAGAGCTCTGGCCGGAGCCGGGCTTCCCATCCCCGCATCTGAGTCAGCGCAGAGCGTCCTCCTATCAGTGTTTACGAGCAGCCTCTAATCTCCCCTGCACGCCTCCGGAGCCCGCCTCTGTCTCCAGCTGGCTCCGCTGCAATGCTCTGGCCCCGAGGTCAGGGAGACACATCTCCCAGGCCCGCAGCCCAGCCGCTGTGGTGCCTGCCGGCTGGGAGAGAGCCGGGTCAGAGGCTTCCTGCAGCGGCCCAGGCAGTCGGGTCTGGGGGGCTGTCGGGGTGGGGGTGTGGTCAGTGTGCCGACCTGGCAGGAAAGCAGGCCGGGGTCGAGGAGTGTGCTCTGCCAGACGCCAATTAGCCTGGAATTCGGGGCCTGCGGCCTCCCCCGCCTGCCTGGTGGTGGGGCCTGAGATCCACTCCCCACCAGAGCCTTCCTGTGGGACCCCTCTCTGGTTCCTGGAGTCCCACGACCCAGGGCACGTCCAGGATCAGAGGGCCCTAAGCCTTGGGGTGGAAATGGGCGGGGAGGGTGTCTGGCGTGCAGGCCAGACCCCTGCCAGCCTGATCAGCCCTGCTGCCAGCTCCAGGAGGGGCGCAGTGAGGTGCTGGCCACTGTGGCCTTGGAAACGAGGGTGCGGAAGAGCGCCCCCAGCTTGAAAGCTAAACTTCCGGGCCTTTGGCTCAAGGGTGACTTGTAGGAGCTCTGAGTTTCCAGAGCAAACTCACCCGGAAGCCACTTTTAGGTCATCCCACTCTAGTATGAATGAGCTTTCCAGACCAGCTTGAACGCGGAGCTGGGAGGGGCTGGGCGCTGCGCTCGGGCCTCTGCAAAGAGGCGAGTGGGGCAGACTAGGAGGTGCCTCCTGGCAAAACTGGACATCCCAAGGGCCCCCGGGAGGAAGGCCCAGGAGGAGGAGGAGGTGTGACCTCAGTGTGGGGAGCTGAGCTGGGAAGGAGAGTCCGGCACTGGGAGCGATGAGAACGTTTGTGCGGGGTAATGGGGAGCCAAGGAGGGTTGTGTGGCGAGGGAGTGGGCCGCCAGCAGCATATTCTGGGGAGGTGATGCCGGAAAGTAGCGTGAGGCTGCAGGTGGGAGGGATGGAGGTGGGACCCTGGGCTCTCCAATGCCCGCTGAACCCGGTGAGAGACGCCCAGCAGGGAGGGTGAGGGTGAGGACTTGGGCTCTCCCTGCCCTTTAGCCGAAGTGGCTGTTTGACTTGGTGGCTTTGTCTTATGAAGTTGCCCCCAAACCCTCAAGGACCCCCTGCCCCAGAAGATGAAGCTCTGTGTTCCCTTGGGGGCAGGGAACACGCCCAGCTGCCCCAAGGCTTCCGGAAGCTGTTCCAGGAACACGGGCTCCGTGAGGTGTTAATGGGGTCCCTGGGGAAGGGCAGGGCATGGCGGTCTCGGGCATCCAGGTCAGTTCAGTTCAGTCGCTCAGTCATGTCCAACTCTTTGCGACTCCATGGACCACAGCACGCCAGGCCTCCCTGTCCATCACCGACTCCTGGAGTCCACCCAAACCCGTGTCCATTGAGTCGGTGATGCCACCTGGGTTCAGGTCAAACCCTACGTCCACTGCAGGTTGTCCAGCCCCCCCAGTCAGCATCTCCCGGGCCCCTGAGTCCTGTGCTGGGCAGGCCCTGTTCCTCAAATGTGCGCACGGCAGGGCCCTGCCAAGCCCCCCTGGTGAACGTTGACATGCCCTTCTGGACCCTGAGGGTGGAGGGGCATGTATGCCAGGCGTCAGCTGGGAGGGAAGGTGTGGAGCTGCTGGCTGGGGGGTGCCCACGCCCCTCTCCTGGGCAGAGTCACTGACCACTCCAGTGAGGAGATCACGGCCCCGACTGCCTGGCCTGTGACCCAGCCGTTCAGTCCTTGGGGGCAGGGGCAGACCTGGGCCCACATCCCTCTGTCCAGCGGCTGACCGTGTGGCCTTGGACGATTGGGTGGCCTTCCACAGCCTCCTCGGGGAACGTGAGGCCACCCCCCACCCGGTGCCTGTGGCCTTCAGGACAGGGACAGCAGGTCCCGTATGGACACTCGGAGACCCAGCCTGGCCCCTGGGGGGGCGGTCAGCCCGGGAGGAAGGCTGCCACGGTCCGGGGCATGGTCCCTGAGAGGCCACGTGGCCGCCTCACGGCTCCTCCCTCACCCTGGCTCTGCCCCGGCCCTCCGGCTGGGACATTTCGTGGCTTCGTCCTTTTCCTGACACGTGGGGCACGCACGGGGCGTCAGCGGGCTGCTCGTGCCGGGGCCAGCGCAGGACCTACAGGGGGTCCTGGACATGTGGCCCATCGCACGTGCACCCCGGGGCCGAGCGCCGGGGGCAGCTCAGGGTGTGCCTCCCGCCGCCAAGCCCTCTGCTGCCCCAGCTCTCCCGGACCGGGCAGGCGGGGGCGCAGAACGCCGGTGTCCCCCTCTGTCTCCCAGGCACTTGAGGAAGTGGCTTCATCTGGCCTGCTGTTGCAGAGCGGCTTGGCTCACAGGTGCCCGGAGGCCCAGCCGGCCAGGGAGTCTCCCGCCAGCCGAGGGGTGGAGGGTCTGGCGGCGCTGGCATTGGCTGGCAGTCCCTGCGGCCCCTCCCTGCTGCCCGGCTCCCAGATGGGCCTCCTGGCTGGGACTCCGCCCGCTGCAGCCAGGCTGGAGGACCCTCCTCGGCCCCCCGGGGCCGCCCCGGGGGTGCAAGCAGGAATTCAGGGCCTTGGCTGCTCCCGTGCAGCCTGGCTGCCGCGGCGAGGACAGAGAGGCTGCTGGCGGGGAGCCTGCGCCTCGGGAGGCTGTTGCAACCCTCTGAGACACACAAGCGGGCGGCGGGGGGACCCTCTCACTGGGCACTGAGCCTGGGAGCCCCAGTCTCTTGGGCGAGGAGTCTCGGGCAAGGAGGGACTGAGCTATGGGGCCAGGGACACAGGCCCACGACTTAGAGGGACCCACGTGCCGGGGGTTTCTGCTCCTTCCCGCTTGCATGGTGCACTCAGTCAGCCAGCAGGCATTCACTGAGCACCTACTGTGCGCTGCCTGCAGTTCCAGCCCATTCTCCGGGTCTACTTGCTTCACCCCTGGCTCCCCCTACGTGCTCCCTGGTCCTCAGGCCTCCAGAAGCCTCCCCAAGGCCCCACCACAGCCCCAAGGCCACCGTGCCGCCCCGGCCCTGCAGTACGCCCCTTGCTCTGGAGTGTGCTTGTCCGGGGCCAGCCAGCCCTCGAGGCTCTTGAGCGGGGAGGATGGTGGACTTGGTGGTGTGTGGGGGGGGTGCTTCCTCCCCAGGGTGAGGCTGATGGTCCCAGGGAACTCCAAGACCAGGGCCCCACCTGGCCGCCTTCCTCCCGTTCACGGTGCAGAGGTGGGAGAGGGCAGGGGTGGGGAGGGGTGGGGGCAGGTTTCTCTGCTGCGGGCGCCTCGCCCCTACGTGGGCTCTTGTCTCTGCCTTGGGATGGAGGTGGTGTTCTGCCCATACTACTGATGAGAAGACTGAGCCCCAGGTGGATCGAGCGGGGGCGGGGGGAAGCTGAGCTGGGCAGGGTCCTGCTCTTTGCCAGAAAAGTCAGCCTTTGGCGTCGGAGGCCACGCATCCCCAGCACCCGGGGGCACCCCTTGGGAACTTCTAGGCCCTCAGCACCATCATTACTGCGTAAAACGCTCCCGGAGGAGTCGAGAGACCAGCGGGTGAGCAGGTCCGGGCCGCGGAGCACATCTTCCCGCCAGGCTCGCCTGCTGCCCATGTCTCACCTTCAGACGCCGTGTCTCCCTTAATTAGCTGCCCGGGGAGCCGGGCTCCCTGCTTCCTTCCCAGGGTGGCGCTAACCTGGGTCTGCTCCAGCTGGGTTCCTTGGGAAGGGGTGAGTGAGCCGGGAGCTGCTGTGTGCCGCAGGCGAGCCACACGCACAGACACAGGGGCACGCCCACGGGCACAGAACACCCACAGGCGTTGGCACACTCTGTGTTCCTTCCCAGAGCTGTGTACAGACACGCATCCTCCCGGTGAGGCCTTCACGTGGCCCCCGCGTCTGCACACGCAGGCCGTGGTCTGGAGCACGGGCTTTCGCCCTGAGCCGGAGGTGGGCTGCGTGGAGGCCCTCCTCCCGCCCACATTCCCCACTGCCCCCCACCCCCACCCCCAGCAGCTGGCCCTTCTTTTGCAATTCTTGCATTTACTTCACAGTCCTTTATGTCGGCAGAGGCTTTCAAAACACTTTAGGCTTGTTTACTGAGCTGTGCAAGAACATTTTGTCTCCTTTCCAACTCAGCCTTCCAGAAGGACCAGGAACGTGCCCGTCTCTGGCGGGGCCAGCTGTGCACTGTGCCAGGAGCAGCCCCCTCTTCTTAAAGGGCCAGCTGGGCTCCCCCTCCATGCTGGACGGTGCCCACTCGGACCCCTGGGCTGCTGCCCCCGATGCCAGGGTGGAACCCGGGGCCGGTGAAACAGGGCTTTAAAACCCTGGGGCTGGGAAGCAGCACAGGGGATGGGGATCTCCTCCTGACAGAACAGCTCCAGTTCCTTACCGTTACATTGTAACTGAATTTGGGTTAAGCCCCTCCCTGGGAGGGGGCGTTCCTGAAGAATCTGCCTGCAATGCAGGAATGCCGGAGACCCAGGTTCAATCCCTGGGGTGGAAAGATCCCCTGGAGGAGGGCATGCAACCCACTCCAGTCTTCTTGCCTGGAGAATCCCATGGACAGAGGACCCTGGCAGGCCACAGTCCATGGGGTTGCGAAGAGTCGGACACGACTGAGCAAATAACACTTCATGTTTTTTTTTTTCCTGCTTGGCCGCTCCTTGAAACAAGGTTGTGACAATGGGGGCAGCAAGGCTCTCTTCTCGGTTCCCCTCTGGGGGCTGAGGCCAGCTGTCGCCCCCACGGTGAGCCGGGGCCCCAGGACCCGCCCTCCAGATGGCTGCAGAGGAGGCTCTGGAACCCACAGGGCTGGGGGTCCCGGATGCTGGGGGTCCCGGATGCTGGGGGTCCCGGAGGCTGGGGGTCCCGGATGCTGGGGATCCCAGTTGGAAAGAAAAGCAGAGCCATCCTGTAGAGGTTGGGGGGCCCTGGGGACCAGCTCCCCACTGCCCATCCCCCACTTGGCTGTTGGTAATTGAAAGACGGTCCTTTGCCTTGTTTTCTCACCAGACCTCTTTGACATGCGACACCCAGACCCGCTTTCCCAGGACCCGTGCCCGTCTGAGCTCTTGTGGGCCCTTTTAGACATCAGCCTCCCTGGTGGACATAGCTCCTTTGTGTGCACGTTTAAACAAATGAAGCCTGAGTCCACCTCCCTCTTCAAAGGGCTGAGGCGGTATGCCAGGGACACACACGTGCCAGGGGAGACAGGCAGGACAGGGCAAGGCCAAGCTGGCCCTGGAGGGCAGGGTCCAGAGGTAGCAAGCAGCGTGACTGTGTGCTTGGCCCGGACTACAGTGCTGAGATTCCTGGCAGCCAGGGCGAAAGGGAGCCAGGACGGAAGACAGCCCTCCCAATCGAGAGAGAAGGCGTTTAACTATGACGCTCTTAAAGGGAATGCATGAGAGAGTATAATTTGCCCTGGCTGGGAGGCAAGAGAGGAAGCAAGGGGGAGAGAAAGGCGACACGGGTCACAAAGATCCATAAGCATAACATACAAAATTCTTCCATGATTATTTTATATTCTTTGCAGCCAAAGATGGAGAAGTTCTATACAGTCAGTAAAAACAAGACCAGGAGCTGACTGTGGCTCAGATCATGAGCTCCTTATTGCCAAATTCAGACTGAAATTGAAGAAAGTAGGGAAAAACCTCTAGACCATTCAGGTATGACCTAAATCAAATTCCTTACAATTACACAGTGAAAGTGACACTAGACTGAAGGGATTAGATCTGATAGAGTGCCTGAAGAACTGTGGATGGAGGTTCTTGACACTGTACAGGAGGCAGGGATCAAGACCATCCCCAAGGAAAAGAAATGCAAAAAGGCAAAATGGTTGTCTGACGAGGCCTTACAAATAGCTGAGAAAAGAAGAGAAGCTAAAGGCAAAGGAGAAAATGAAAAATATACCTATTTGAATGCAGAGTTCTAAAGAATATCAAGGAGAGATAAGAAAGCCTTCCTCAGTGATCAATACAAAGAAATAGAGGAAAACAATAGAATGGGAAAGACAAGAGATCTCTTCAAGAAAATTAGAGATACCAAGGGAACATTTCATGCAAAGATGGGCTTGATAAAGGACAGGAATGGTATGGACCTAACAGAAGCAGAAGATATTAAGAAGAGGTGGCAAGACTACACGGAAGAACTGTACAAAAAAGATCTTCACGACCTGGAGGATCACGATGGTGTGATCACTCACCTAGAGCCAGACATCTTGGAATGTGAAGTCCAGTGGGCCTTAGAAAGCATCACTATGAACAAAGTTAGTGGAGGTGATGGAAATCCAGTGGAGCTGTTTCAAATCCTGAAAGATGATGCTGTGAAAGTGCTGCACTCAATATGCCAGCAAATTTGGAACACTCAGCAGTGGCCACAGGACTGGAAAAGGTCAGTTTTCATTCCAATTCCAAAGAAAGGCAATGCCAAAGAATGCTCAAACTACTGCACAATTGCACTCATCTCACATGCTAGTAAAGTAATGCTCAAAATTCTCCAAGCCAGGCTTCAGCAATATGTGAACTGTAAACTTCCAGATGTTCAAGCTGGATTTAGAAAAGGCAGAGGAACCAGAAATCAAGTTGTCAACATCTGTTGGATCATTGAAAAAGCAAGAGTTCCAGAAAAACATCTATTTCTGCTTTATTGATTATGCCAAAGCCGTTGACTGTTTGGATCACAACAAACTGTGGAAAATTGTGAAAGAGACGAGAATACCAGACCACCTGACCTGCCTCCTGAGAAACCTGTATGCAGGTCAGGAAGCAACAGTTAGAGCTGGACATGGAACAACAGACTGGTTCCAAATTGGGAAAGGAGTACGTCAAGGCTGTATATTGTCACTCTGTTTATTTAACTTCTGTGCAGAGTGCATCATGAGAAACGCTGGGCTGGAAGAAGCGCAAGCTGGAATCAAGATTGCCGGGAGAAATATCAGTAACCTCAGACACGCAGATGACACCACCCTTATGGCAGAAAGTGAAGAGGAGCTAAAGAGCCTCTTGATGAAAGTGAAAGAAGAGAGTGAAGAATTTGGCTTAAAGCTCAACATTCAGAAAACGAAGATCATGGCATCTGGTCCCATCACTTCATGGCAAATAGATGGGGTAACAGTGGAAACAGTGACAGACTTTAATTTTTTGGGCTCCAACATCACTGCAGATGGTGACTGCAGCCATGAAATTAAAAGACATTTGCTCCTTGGAAGAAAATCTGTGATCAACCTAGACTGCCTATTAAAAAGCAGAGTCATTACCTTGCCAACAAAGGTCCATCTAGTCAAAGCTATGGTTTTTCCAGTAGTGAGTTGGACTGTGAAGAAAGCCGAGTCCTGAAGAATTGATGATGCTTTTGAACTGTGGTGTTGGAGGAGATTCTTGAGAATCCCTTGGACTCGAAGGAGATCCAACCAGGCCATCCTAAAGGAAATCAGTCCTGAGTGTTCATTGGAAGGACTGATGCTGAGGCTGAAACTCCAGTACTTTGGCCACCTGATGGGAAGAACTGACTCACTGGAAAAGACCCTGATGCTGGGAAAGATTGAAGGCAGGAGAAGGGGATGACAGGATGAGATGGTTGGATGGCATCACAGACTCACTGGACATGAGTTCTGGTAAACTCCGGGAGCTGGTGATGGACAGGGAGGCCTGGTGTGCTGCTGTCTATGGGGTCACAAAGAGTCGGACGCAACCGAGCGACTGAACTGAACTACAAAGATAAAAAAAGTTGAATTAGTCTCATCAGAGTTTAAACTTTTGCTCATTAGGTATGGAGGCAATAGTTACGAAAGGTGGATGTGACAGAATTACTATCCAGGATCTAGGAAGATGCCCTACAATTCCATAATAAAAATACCAAAAACGTGCAACAAAATGGGCAAAAAGTTTGAGCAGACACGTCACAAAGAAGATGCACAGCTACCAAAAAGAAAAAAAATACAAGGAAAACGTGTTCAGTATAATAAAAAAGAGAGAGAGAAGCTTTCTAAGACTCTGTGTGCAGAAGGGCCTTCCGTCTAGGCCTGGAGGGAAAGGTGGTCTGGGACAAGAAGTGGGAACTTTCCTTCTGGAGCTCTGCTCCCAGCGGCTGAGAGGGGCCGTGGCCCAGGGCCCTGTTTCTGAGTCTGCGTTTCAGCAGGGAGCAGGCTGGGAGTCCAGCCTCATCCTCGGTACAATGTGCAGCTCCGAGTCGGAAGGGTCAGCGCCCAATGCAGTTGGAGCAGAAGGTCCTTGGGGCCCCGAATCCTCAGAGCTTGGGTGTGCTGAGGCCCCGTCCGGGGAGGGGTCCCGGGCCTGCAGGCGATCCCCGCGCCGTGTAGCTCTGGCCCACCGGGGGTGCCGCAGGGACCGCCGGACCACAGGCGGCCAGGAGGCCACGTCCCCCCCACGGCCACGGGCAGGCAGGCTTCAGGCCCCGCCCCGGAGGCTCGTTTACCGCGAGGCCTCCGACGATGCCCGCCCGTCTGGGCATCTGCGTCCCTCGCCCTGGTCCACCCTGCCTTGTGCCTGGGGACCCAGGGCTCTGCCTGTCCAGATGGCCTCCGTCTGCCTCTTCACCCACCTCTGCCTCCTCCTTTCCCAGGGCCCCTGCCCCGTGCAGGTGGGAAGGGACAGGTTCTGCCAGGGTTGCTTACACAAGAGGGCACCAGCCGTGCGCGGCATGTCCTTAGCACCTTAGCCCATGCCGTGAGGCCAGGTGCGTGAGACCCAGACGCCCGCCGGGCTGCCTTCTCCACGCTCTGCCCCGGCTCCGGGCCCTCACGTTGCTCTCCGCGGTTCGCAGGAAGGTTTTCTTTTTAAAAATTGCCCCATGGCTCCCAGGAAAGGCAGCAGCTTCGGTGGGTGCCAGGCAGGGGCCGGAGGGTCTGGGGACACTCCCAGACCCCCTGCTCCCCGGGATGGGCGCCAAGGCTCTGCTCTCTTCTGCCGGACAGTCCGGCTGTCCAGGCGCCCCCTGCCCCGTCCCTCGGAGTGTGGTATGGCTCCGGCCCATCCCGGGAGCTGGGAGCTGGCCTGCCCAGCTCCAGGGGCCCCGGTCAGTCAGTGTTGGTCCTGGAGGGAGGGCAGGACCTCTGAGCGAGGGGCCGACGTCTGTGGAAGGCCGGCACCCACCCGATCCTACTGGACGCTCGTCCGAGCTGGGGTGTGGGACCCGCACGGTGCCAATGTGGGTAGCCTGGGCCTCAGGGCTGGGATGTGGGGCCAGAGGGGGCTGCTCCCTGCACCTTGGTTTCCTCCCTGGAGGGGCGGCGGCTGCCAGTGGGGCCCAAGGTGGTGGCAGGCACTCAGAGGAGGCTCAGCTGCAGACTCCAGTGACGCCTCGCTGGCGAGGCCGGCGGGCTTCCTCCTCGGAGTCAGAGGACACGGGAGAGCACAGCCAACCCGGGCGGCAGGCCACAGCGCCCGCGTCTGGGGCTCCAGGACCAGCGGGGGAGCAGCGGTTATGCACCAGGCGTCCTTCCCGGCCAGAGGCAGCCCCCAGGGGTCAGGGCTGCCCTCCCCCCAGGCCCCCACACCCGGCATGCGGATCCCTTGGGGCCTGTAGAGAACTGGAAAAGCAGGACCCCTGGGGACCCTTCCCCACCCCCGGGGCCTCTCACGGAGCGGGGGTCCCGTCCAGGGCAGGAGTCCTCCATACCCCCTGCCCAGTGACCCTGGTGACCCCCAAAACGAGTGTCAAGGAGGAAGGGTCCCCTGAAGGCTGACCGCTCGGCCTCCTCAGCTCTGCCCCGAGGACCCATCGGCTCTAGCGGTCACTTGCCTTTGGCCGTCTCTTCCTGTCCTTCCCACTGCAGCCCCCTCTGAGGACGCCCAGAGGCTCCCGGGACCCGGCTGGGCCACAACCCCCACCCCCTTTAGCACCTTGGTGCCTGGTGCCCCGAGGCCCACTGCCTACACTTCTGACCTGGGCGTGACCCCCAAGAGGGCGTTTGCCTCCCCCACCCAGCAGACTGTGTGTCCCCTTCCTCACCGGGCTCGGTGGGCTCCTGCCCCGAGCGCCTGTCCTGAGAGGCCCCGCCCTGTCCCAGCTGCTGCCCACCTCTAGGGTGCCCGGCCGGGGCTCACTCCCCAGCACTGCTGCCCGGTCTCTCTGGGTGTGGCCCTGGGTGGGGCACAGAGGCAGGTCGAGGGGCTCAGGCCAAGGTTGTGGGGGACCTGGGGCTCAGCGCACCTCAGAGGAGCCCTGGGATGTGAAGTGGAGCTGGAGTCTGGGCCCAAGCGGGCCCTGAGGTGTCCAGGGCTGAGGTCGGGCAGCGCTTAGCGAGCCACGTGCTGGGTCCACACACGTGAACGGCACCTTGACCGGCCTCCAGAGGCCCCACGTTCTGGGGCCTGGGCCTGCAGGAGGCCCACTGAGGCCTCTGGCTGCCGTTCCCATCAGTCTTAGAGGTGGGGCTGAGAACTGGCCGGGGATGAGAGGCCAGCCCGCTGCGAGGTGCTGAGGCCCTGCCCCTGCGTGAGGGCCTTCCAGGCCCCGGAGACTGGCAGGGCCCTCCGTGATGGTTGCTCTCGGGCCAAGGTGGACACTCTCTCCCCAGCACCTGGGATCCACTTGTCACGGGTCTCCGTGGGCTCTTCACAGCCTGCTCTCCGTGTCTGTCCGTCCCTGTCCCTGTGCCGGGTCCTGGGACGTTCTGGGAGGGCCTGGGCACCCCGCACCTGGGGTGTCGCTCTCCTCTGCCATGCTCTCCTTGGCACTGGGGGGCCTGGGGCCTGGGCTGGGGTCGGGGCTGTGGCTCTGGGTCAGACTGTCTCTGTTCTTGGTGTCTTGACCCTGTTTTCTTGCCTGCACAGCCCCCTAGACCTGCTCCCGGCTCTCACCCTGACTCCCCAGCACCCTCTGCCCTCCCCCGTCTCTGTACTCCCCTCCGTCTCGCCCACCTGCCTGGTGCCCTGGATGCGCCACTGCCCCAGCCCGTGGGCAGCTGCGGGACCAGTGACTTGAAGAGGGGGGCCCATCTCGGCCGGGCGGGGGCATGCGTTTTCCACCGGCCTTGTGCTCGCCCTGCCGGTCAGTGCAGAAAGAGGCGTGAGGGCCGGGCACCCAGGAGGGTTGAGGGGCGTCCCTCTTGGCAATGCTGACATGGGCAGCCCCAGCGGCGGGGTTTCCGAGTCACTGACTCAGCCCAATGGAGGAGGGACAGGCTCCTGGCCCGTCCATGGGGCTGAGCGCTGTGGGTGGCCGACCTGCCGGAGGGTCAGTGACACTGGGTGGGGCACCCACACTCCCAAGGCTGGCCTCCTGCACCCCCCAGGCTGTTCCAGCAACTGCTGGTGCTCCCACCAGACAGTCGGGCAAGCCGAGGCCCGGTGCTCTCCCGGGAGAGGGTGTGGGCTGCAGCCGCCCCAGCCTGACCTGGCCTCGAGCGCCCGCGTGGCCCCAACGGGTGACTCATCCCGTGGGCACCTTGGGCCTCATTGGCTGCACAGCCTCCTGCCCTGGCCTCCGCCTGCAGGATGCTGAGTCCCCAGAATGAGTTCAGGCTGCGGGGTCCCCGGGGAGCTTTATTCTGGAACCAGAGTCGGTCCTGGTTTGTCTTGCTCTTCACACATTTCTCCCAAATGTCTGTACCCTGGCGTCGTGGCGAAATTGTGGGGGTATTTCCTCCGCCTGCTTCTGGTTTATTCACATGAAGCTCCTCTGAGCTGGCTCTGCCACTGTGGGGATGGGCCTCTCAGAGGCTTTTATTTCGGAAACAGGAAGCTGTGAGTTTTGTCAGAAGAAAATGAAGGAAGGCGCCTCGGGCCCTGACCCACGACGCTGGCCTCAGGGATCACGCGGCCTTGAGATCAGACTTGGGGCCTCTGCTGCCCCAGCTCCCCAGAGGCGGAGGGTCAGGGAGTGGGGGTGTGCCCAGGGCAGGTGGGAGCCCAGGCTGGGAGGAGGCCAGGCTTCTCCGACTGGAGCCCTCGCGGGGCCTCGGTTTCCCCATCCGCACGAGGCGAGGGGGATGAGGTCACCGGGCCCCAAGGAGGACGAAGCCTGGGGCCTCGCCCACTCGGCAGGCCATGCCCCTTGGCGCTGGGGCCGTGTCCCTCTGTCTGCTGGTTCACTGGGTGTTGCCACGTGTACCCCAGGGCAGGGCCTCAAGGGGACCGGGGGTGGGGGTCCTCGGGCCTCAGCCCGCCAGTGCGGAGCCAGGAGCAGAAACGAGTGCTGTCTGCACGTGGCAGGCGGGGGACGGAAGTCTGGGGCGGCGAGGTGGCCTGAACCAGGCTCCAGTGCCAGCCCACGCTTGTCCTGCAGGACTGCCCCTCCCAGGAGAGGGGGCCGAGTGTCGGAGGAGCTCCCAGGGGCTGGGGACGTCCCTGAGGGGGGAGGGCCTGGGCCGCCCTCGGTGGGGGACCAGGAGGGGGCTGTCCTGGCCTTACTTCCTGCCCCTCCACTCCGAGACTTGCAGCCACTCTGCCCCAGGGGGCCGCACCCTGGACTTGGGACTAAAATCCCACTGGAATTCTCTGCCAGGGCCCGTGGATGGGCTGGCTGCTGCTGTCCTTCTGCGCGCAAAAGGACGTGGGCTCAGAGAAGCCGGAGGTCTGGCTCTGGGCCCCCGCAGCCCATGGTGGGGGTAGGCTCGCCCCGGCCAGAGCCCTACCGGCCCCCTCCTCTCCCACCTTGCCCCCTCAGGCCCAGACTCCCCGACTGACATCCCTGACCCACGACGCTGGCCTCAGGGATCACGCGGCCTTGAGATCAGACTTGGGGCCTCTGCTGCCCCAGCTCCCCAGAGGCGGAGGGTCAGGGAGTGGGGGTGTGCCCAGGGAAGGTGGGAGCCCAGGCTGGGAGGAGGCCAGGCTTCTCCGACTGGAGCCCTCGCGGGGCCTCGGTTTCCCCATCCGCACGAGGCGAGGGGGATGAGGTCACCGGGCCCCAAGGAGGACGAAGCCTGGGGCCTCGCCCACTCGGCAGGCCATGCCCCTTGGCTCTGGGGCCGTGTCCCTCTGTCTGCTGGTTCACTGGGTGTTGCCACGTGTACCCCAGGGCAGGGCCTCAAGGGGACCGGGGGTGGGGGTCCTCGGGCCTCAGCCCGCCAGTGCGGAGCCAGGAGCAGAAACGAGTGCTGTCTGCACGTGGCAGGCGGGGGACGGAAGTCTGGGGCGGCGAGGTGGCCTGAACCAGGCTCCAGTGCCAGCCCACGCTTGTCCTGCAGGACTGCCCCTCCCAGGAGAGGGGGCCGAGTGTCGGAGGAGCTCCCAGGGGCTGGGGACGTCCCTGAGGGGGGAGGGCCTGGGCCGCCCTCGGTGGGGGACCAGGAGGGGGCTGTCCTGGCCTTATTCCTGCCCCTCCACTCCGAGACTTGCAGCCACTCTGCCCCAGGGGGCCGCACCCTGGACTTGGGACTAAAATCCCACTGGAATTCTCTGCCAGGGCCCGTGGATGGGCTGGCTGCTGCTGTCCTTCTGCGCGCAAAAGGACGTGGGCTCAGAGAAGCCGGAGGTCTGGCTCTGGGCCCCCGCAGCCCATGGTGGGGGTAGGCTCGCCCCGGCCAGAGCCCTACCGGCCCCCTCCTCTCCCACCTTGCCCCCTCAGGCCCAGACTCCCCGACTGACAGCGGCCATGAGACCCTCTGCGGCCCGTGGGTGTCCAGGAGAGACACAGGCCGCAGTGTGACTGGGACCCTGAGGGTCAGCGAGGGGCTGTGGTTGAGCGCTCCCCAACCCCATCCCTCTGGGCAGCCTGCCCCTCCCTGTGCCCTCCTAGAGGGGGCCGCTCCAGGCAGGCCCCACGGAGCTGCGCTCCGGGCTGTCGGCCACAGGGTGCAGCGGGTCCGGATGGTCCTCGGGCACGGGGCTCCGCTTCTGCATGCTGCTGGGGTCACCTCCTCCTCCTGGGGGGCAGAACCCAGGGTCACCCTGGGCTCGGCTCAGGGCTGGACAGATATGGGCAGCTCACCAGCTGGGTTCTCTCTCTGCCTCAGTTTCCTCTGTAACATGGGGGTCGCCGCCCAGTCCAGTGAGCGCCTGCCCGTGAGCCTGCGGGGGGCCGCGGCCTCGGCCAGCCTGCGGCCATCAGCCCTGCCCCTGCTTTGGAGGAACATACCTTTAAAACGCACAGTGACCGCGATGGTCACGGTGGGCAAGCTGTAGGGGTAGGACCTGCGGAGCCCCCCAGTGCGGTGGAGAGTTGAGGGGTGCCTGCGGCAGTGACCAGAGCCCCCTGCGGCAGTGACCAGAGCCCCCTGCGGGGTGGAGAGTTTAGGGGTGCCTGCGGCAGTGACTGGAGCCCCCTAGTGCAGTGGAGAGTTTAGGGTGCCTGCAGCAGTGACTGGAGCCCCAGTGCAGTGGAGAGTTGAGGGGTGCCTGCAGCAGAGACCAGAGCCCCCTGCAGGGTGGAGAGTTTAGGGGTGCCTGCGGCAGTGACTGGAGCCCCCCAGTGCAGTGGAGAGTTGAGGGTGCCTGCGGCAGTGACTGGAGCCCCCCAGTGTGGTGGAGAGTTGAGGGGTGCCTGTGGCAGTGACTGGAGCCCCCTGCGGGGTGGAGAGTTGAGGGGTGCCTGTGGCAGTGACCGGAGCCCCTGCGGGGCGGCCCTGCGGAAGCTACTGCAGGTGTGACGAGTGGAGGCAGCGTCACCTGAGGGAGGCCCCTCCCATGTTGCTTAGGGCAAGCCCATCCCTGTTCTCTGAGCGGTAAAGAACCCGCCTGTGACGCAGGAGATGTGGGCTTGATCGCTGGGTCGGGAAGATCCCTGGAGAAGCAAATAGCAACCCACTCCAGCATTCCTACCTGGAAAACCCCGTGGTCGGAGGAGCCTGGAGGGCTACAGTCCCTGGGGCCGCAAATAAGTTGGATACAGATGCTAAACAATGACACCCGCCCCCACTGCCTGGACCCGCCCCCCACTGCCTGGACCCGCCCCACACCAGTTTGCCCAGCTCACCAGGACTGGCAAAGGCCCTGGCTTCTGCTTGGTTGTGCAAACAAGGGGGTTCCCCACTCGATGGGCAGGGCCAGCGTCCCCCTGCGCAGGTGGGGCCTGGCCCAGGCTCTGCCCCTCTGTGAACCTCTGTGGTCACTGGGGAGGGGGTTTGTGTGCGACTGAGGCTCACCGCAGACTCACAGCCTATGCTGATGGACCTTTGTGGACCCCAGGCCACGGAAAACAGAGCCAGCTAGAGTAGGGCAGGCGCTAGGGGCTCCAGGGTCCCAGGGCTCTGGGGCTCGGGGGCGGAGCGGGGGAGGTCCTGGCCACGCCCCTCACTGGTTCATCAGTCCTGTGGATCTTTTGTGCCCGCGCAACTTTGAGGTTTATGTGGGGTTAAGAACAGGGCGTCTGTGGGCGAGCCGGATGCCCCTCAGCTGGGGGTGTGCTTCTCCTGGGTGGGCAGAGGCTGGGAGTGGGGGACCCTGGGAGCTCCCCAAGTCGTGGGCAAGCTGAGCCAAAGAGACAGGCTCGAGGGAGCAGCTGAGCCTAATTAGACTGCAAGCCGAGAGGGACTCCAATCAAAGATCAAGGGAAAACCTCATTCCTAATGAGGCCAACAGCGTGGGTTTCATCTCCCCGCGCAATTCAGTTCAGAGACGGTCAATTAGGCACCTACTGTGTGCCAGGGTCGAACGGGCTTGGCACTGCCGAAGCGCATGGTTCCATATGGGTGGCCCCAGGACAGGGGCCCGGGGTCAAAGTGCAGAATGGAGGGGACCCTACGGGGGAGGCGTGGCCTCTGCCCCGGGCCAAGGTCACGAGTCCCAGCGACAGCAGGAGCCGCTGGAGGACAGCTGAAATGGGCCCCGCTCCCCTGCAGCCTTCCTCCCCAAGCCCACCACCCACCCCAGTCTCACCATAAGACACCCCAGTTAAGGGATATTCAACCAAAGCTTGAGCAGCCCCCCTCAAAACTGCTAAGTTCACGAAAATGAGGCAAGTCCGAGAAGCTGTCCCAGCCCAGATGAGCCCAGGGAGGTGTGATGGCTCTGTGGGGTCCCTGCTGGGTCCTGGGGCAGAGACGGGGGTCAGGGGAAAATAGGAAGCCGAACAAAGACTGATTCTAGTTAACAACGCATCAGTATTAGTTGATTAATTGTAGCCAACGCCCCACACAGAGAGGTAAGAGGCTAATAATTAGGAAAACTGGGGGCAGGGAGATGGGAGCCACACAAACATCTCAGTTTTGCTGCAAATCCTCAGTTCAGTTCAGTCACTCAGTCGTGTCCGACTCTCTGCGACCCCATGAACCGCAGCACGCCAGGCCTCCCTGTCCATCACCAACTCCCTGAGTTCACTCAGACCCATGTCCATTGAGTCGGTGATGCCATCCAGCATCTCATCCTCGGTCGTCCCCTTCTCCTTCTGCCTTCAATCTTTCCTGGCATCAGGGTCTTTTCCAGTGAGTCAGCTCTTCCCATCAGGTGGCCGAAGTATTGGAGTTTCAGCTTCAACATCAGTTCTTCCAATGAACACTCAGGGCTGATCTCCTTTAGAATGGACTGGTTGGATCTCCTTGCAGTCCAAGGGACTCTCAAGAGTCTTCTCCAACACCACAGTTCAAAAGCATCAATTCCTCAGGGCTCAGCTTTCTTTATAGTTCAACTCTCACATCCATACATGACCACTGGAAAAACCATAGCCTTGATTAGATGGACCTTTTTTGGCAAAGTGATGTCTCTGCTTTTTAATATGCTGTCTAGGTTGGTCATAACTTTTCTTCCAAGGAGTAAGCGTCTTTTAATTTCATGACTGCAGTCACCATCTGCAGTGATTTTGGAGCCCAGAAAAATAAAGTCAGCCACTGTTTCCACTGTTTCCCCATCCATTTGCCATGAAGTGATGGGACCAGATGCCATGATCTTCGTTTTCTGAATGTTGAGTTTTAAGCCAACTTTTTCACGCTCCTCTTTCACTTTCATCAAGAGGCTTTTTAGTTCTTCTTCACTTTCTGCCAAAAGGGTGGTGTCATCTGCATATCTGAGGTTATTGATATTTCTCCCGCCAATCTTGATTCCAGCTTGTGCTTCTTCCAGACCGGCGTTTCTCATGATGTACTCTGCATATAAGTTAAATAAGCAGGGTGACAATATACAGCCTTGACAGACCCCTTTTCCTATTTGGAACCAGCCTGTTCTATGTCAGTTCTAACTGTTGCTTCCTGACCTGCATACAGATTTCTCAAGAGGCAGCTCAGGGGGTCTGGTGTTCCCATCTCTTGAAGAATTTCCCACAGTTTGTGGTGATCCACACAGTCAGAGCTTAAACTGCTCTGAAAAATGGTTGATCCAGACTGAGCACAAAGGCCTGGGGGTGAGGTGCTGAGGCCCAGAGGGGCTCTGTGGGGAAGGCCCAGTTTCACTTTGCCCATCTCCCGAGTCCCACCCGCATTTGCCTTCCCCTTGGAACGCCTTCCCCACGTGGGGCCTCTGTCCTGGACCGGGCGCTGGAGCCTCATCATCAGCGGGGGCCCTCCCCAGGCCCAGACCTTCCCAGGTGGGCAGAAGGATGAACTGCCCTGTCAGGTGCCAACCCTGCCCCTCGACTCTCTCCTCTGCACTCCTGGGCATGACAGACGAAGGTAGGGTCAGGGTGGAGGGTTTTAGACTTGTACTGGAATCTCAGAAGAGACCTTGGCTCGTGCCAAGCTCTCTGTTTAGCATTTTAGCTGCATCCACACATTAAGTGAAATTGAAAGACGCTTGCTCCTTGGGAGAAAAGCCAGGGCAAATCTAGACAGCATATTAAAAAGCAGAGACATCACTTTGCCCACAACATTCGTCCAGTCAAAGCTATGGTGTTTCTAGTAGTCGTGTGTGGATGTGAGAAGTGGACCACAAAGAAGGCCGAGGGTCAAAGAATTGATGCTTTCGAACTGTGGTGTTAGAGAAGAGTCTTAGGAGTCCCTTCGACTGCAAGGAGATCAAACCCGTCAATCTTAAAGGAAGTCAACCCTGAATATTCATCGGAAGGACTGATCCTGAAGCTGAAACTCCTATACTTTGGCTGCCTGATGGGAACAGCCGACTCACTGGAAAAGACCTTGGTTCTGGGAAAGATGGAAGGTGGGAGGAGAAGGGGATGACAGAGGGTGAGATGGCTGGATGGCATCGTTGATGCAGTGGCCAGGAGTTTGAGTAAACTCTGGGAGATAGTGAAGGGCAGGGAAGACTGGCGTGCTGCAGTCCACGGGGTTGCGAAGAGTTGGATGTGACTTTGCAACCAAACGACAGCAACACTTTACGTTCTCATGCCCTGGCCAGGCTGGTGTGACTGTTCACCTCACAGGTGTGCGAAGCTGCGGAAGCGGCGGCAGGCCTGGGAGCCCCAGGCAGGTCCCTCCCCCTCGGAAGCCTGGGTTCCTGCGCAGCTCTTCCCGCCCCCGTGGCACCAACAGGCGGCTGAGAAACAGCAGCTTTCCAGGCGCAGTGGAAACCTTGGTGACCACATGCCCATGTGTTAACTGGATCCTCTCCAGAGCTTGGGGCTTGGTGGGGCAGGGACGCTCTGTAATTCACACACTATGACTGGCTCAAACTTATTTGTTTATATTTTCACAGTGAGCATGTATTTCCTTTATCATGTGAAGTCCTTCCACTGAGGGAAGGACGTTGGAGTCAGCCCAGGACAGTGGGGAGACAGCGAGGGAGGGAGGCCTCTTTCCATCTCCCTCCCTGCAGGAGGGCTTCAGAAGTCCGCCCCTGGAATTTCTGTCCTTTGGGGGAAGCTTGAAACTCAACAATCAGGGTGGAGGGTTTTAGACTTGTACTGGAATCTCAGAAGAGACCTTGGCTCGTGCCAAGCTCTCTGTTTAGCATTTTAGCTGCATCCACACATTAAGTGAAATTGAAAGACGCTTGCTCCTTGGGAGAAAAGCCAGGGCAAATCTAGACAGCATATTAAAAAGCAGAGACATCACTTTGCCCACAACATTCCGTCCAGTCAAAGCTATGGTGTTTCTAGTAGTCGTGTGTGGATGTGAGAAGTGGACCACAAAGAAGGCCGAGGGTCAAAGAATTGATGCTTTCGAACTGTGGTGTTAGAGAAGAGTCTTAGGAGTCCCTTCGACTGCAAGGAGATCAAACCCGTCAATCTTAAAGGAAGTCAACCCTGAATATTCATCGGAAGGACTGATCCTGAAGCTGAAACTCCTATACTTTGGCTGCCTGATGGGAACAGCCGACTCACTGGAAAAGACCTTGGTTCTGGGAAAGATGGAAGGTGGGAGGAGAAGGGGATGACAGAGGGTGAGATGGCTGGATGGCATCGTTGATGCAGTGGCCAGGAGTTTGAGTAAACTCTGGGAGATAGTGAAGGGCAGGGAAGACTGGCGTGCTGCAGTCCACGGGGTTGCGAAGAGTTGGATGTGACTTTGCAACCAAACGACAGCAACACTTTACGTTCTCATGCCCTGGCCAGGCTGGTGTGACTGTTCACCTCACAGGTGTGCGAAGCTGCGGAAGCGGCGGCAGGCCTGGGAGCCCCAGGCAGGTCCCTCCCCCTCGGAAGCCTGGGTTCCTGCGCAGCTCTTCCCGCCCCCGTGGCACCAACAGGCGGCTGAGAAACAGCAGCTTTCCAGGCGCAGTGGAAACCTTGGTGACCACATGCCCATGTGTTAACTGGATCCTCTCCAGAGCTTGGGGCTTGGTGGGGCAGGGACGCTCTGTAATTCACACACTATGACTGGCTCAAACTTATTTGTTTATATTTTCACAGTGAGCATGTATTTCCTTTATCATGTGAAGTCCTTCCACTGAGGGAAGGACGTTGGAGTCAGCCCAGGACAGTGGGGAGACAGCGAGGGAGGGAGGCCTCTTTCCATCTCCCTCCCTGCAGGAGGGCTTCAGAAGTCCGCCCCTGGAATTTCTGTCCTTTGGGGGAAGCTTGAAACCCAACAAGGGCATCTTTGTCCCTCCAGGCTGGCCGCCAGCACAGCCTCTCTGGGGCACGGGGCAGCCGGTGTGATTCCCACACACCCATCCAAGAGGCATAGAGAAGGATAAAGCCACCTCGCCATCAGGCGTCAGCTCCTCTCTGCACGTCGCTCTTGACTGTCCAAGGGTTCAAATTTGGTGTCTCCAGGCCATCAGAGGCCCCAGTGGCACATGGAGGTCTGCGCTGGTGACCTTCCTTAGGGGCCGAGGAAGCCAGGACGAGGCAAGAGAGCCCCCAGGCTGGGGGCATGAGGCCTGGGTTCTAATCTCATCCTGCTGTAAACTTGCGGGGTGACGCTGCATAAACAAATCTGTGCTGACGAGGGACTTAGCAGTGGGCTTAGCTGTGGCCTAGTAACGGGCAGGGCCATGTCAGGATGGCTCAGCACACAGAGTTTAGAACGGGGAACAAGTTCCAAGGGGGCTGGAAGGGCAGAGAGCCCAGACAGGAGGGGGAAGCAGTGCAGAGAACAGCTCTGGTAGGGGCCAAGGGTGTCCCGGGCTTCCCCAGGGCCCCTGTGGAAGAAGGGGCCGCCTGGCAACAGCTGAACCGCAGGAGTGGGTGTTCTGATGCACGTCCAGACCTGCAGCTCAGAAAGAGGTCCCGCTCTGCTCGCTGCTGGCAGCGGTGGCTGCTGGTGGTGTGCAGCTGAGTATGTCTCCAGAATTGCCTCGCCTGAAGCAGGCTGCCTCGCCCCAGTTTGGGTCTGCATCCGAGCCTGGTGGGCATCGGAGCATGGAGTCCCAGCCTCTCGCCTTGACCATGGACATCTCTAAAGGGGCTATCCCCGCCCCAGAGCCTCCCAGGAGGTCAGCCGAGGCCTCTGTTGCAGCCTGCTCTCTGCCCCGCCCTGCATCCCTCACAGGCCTTCTCCCCTGCGCGCAAACCTCCACTTCAGAGTCGCCTGCTGGAGGACCCAACTGAAGGCCGTTGGTACTGAGAATGGCGCTAGGGAGAAGATTTTAACATGGGATTTTGGAGCCGGGCAATAGGTGATGGGTGAAGACTCTGGCAGGCAACTATGGTGTGACTGTTGAAGCGTCAGCCTGTGGGGAGCTGGGCTGCGGTCCTGCACCGTGCGTGCAGTATCTCAAGTGGTTGCCATCTGCGGGGAGAGCCCGTGTAAGGACCTCGGAATCGGGTGCTGTTATGGCTGTGGTCAGTGGATGGGAGAGACTCACAGCCTGGTTGCTCATCAGTTTAAGATGAAGTATGGGGTGATGGTAGCGGCAGTTGTGGCTGAGGAGCTCTAAATTCCGTGAAACAATTAAAAAGGGGCAAAAATTGTTAACGTCTACTTTTTCCTCCCCCAAGACCTCTGGAAACTAACCAAAGGCTTACAGCACTGAGGGATTTACTTAAGAAAAATAGCTGATTCCCAGTGAAATCGGTTAATTTGATAGCCCCGCCCCCTCCTCTTCGCTCAGCGGTAGCTCGCGGCAGTGCTGGTAAACGCGGAGCAGAGCTCATTCCCCAAGAATGGTGATTAGCTGTCTGTTCTGACTTGTCCCGTGTTCTTTGGAAGGCCAGCCCAGAGGTTCGTTTGTGTTTCATTTAACTCAGAGTTGGCCTAGCGCTCGAGCAGCACACGGGATGTGTGCTGGAAGCATTAGCCGGCTGCTGTGCGGGGTGGGAGCAGCTGGGAAGCAAGGGGCTAATCACACAGTTTGGGAGGAAGGGTGAGAGATGAGATGTCCGTGCTGTCCAGACGCTAAGCTGGGTCCCCCTCTTTGTGACCACGGGCTGCAGCATGCCTGGCTGCCCCGTCCTTCACCATCTCCCGGGGTTGGCGCAAACTCATGTCCACTGAGCCTTCCAACCATCTCACCCTCTGCCGCCCTTCTCCTCCTGCCCTCAGTCTTTCACAGCTTCAGGGCCTTTCCCAGTGAGACGTCCCTAGGGCTCTGGAAAGCTTGGAAGTATCCCACGAGTCTAAAGGGCAGAGTGCACATCATCCCGAGAGACTGAGCAGGCCCTGAGCCCTCGCTCCTGACGCTGCCTGGGCGGCAGCAGGAAGCAAAAGCTAAGGCAGGGCGGGAAACTGGTGGGCTCGGCACGAAGCCTTGGCCCTAAACACACAGAGCCCTTTGGCAAAGACTGGGATATTTTTTTTGCTGTTCCAGCCCTTCAGGGAAATCTCTGTCCAATCAATACCTGACCAGAAGTCAACCAAACAGAGATTTCAGGGTCTGCACATGACAAAAAATAGAGACTCTACAGAAAAGTTACTTAAGAAGATCCCAACTACAAGAAGGAACAGCCACAACGAACCCTGGGGAAGGGAGAGAATCTGGTTTCCAGAGTTGCCACGTGATAGCACAGAATGTCCAGCTTTCAACTAAAAACTACAAGGCCTGCAGAGAAAAAAGAAAGTATGGCTCACACACAGAAAAAAATGACATCACTGTACTCTATCGCTAAGGAATTCTAGATATTAGACTTTTTAGACAAAGACCCTATACCAGCAATTTAAATATGTTTGATCAGCTAAAGGAAACTGTGTCTAAAGAACAGAGGACAGGGACGTCCCTGGTGGCCCGGTGGTAAAGACTCTGCCTTGCACCTAAGCGGATGCGGGCTCAGTCCCTGGTCGGGAACTAAGGTCCCACAGGTTCTGCGGGAACTAAGCCCGGGCGGCTGCCGCTGAGCGTGAGTGCTCCAGAGCCCACATCCCGCAGCCAAGGGGCCCGTGGTATCGCTGAGTTGTGTCCGACTCTTTGCAATCCCACGGTCTGCAACATGCCAGGCTTCCCTGTCCTCCACTATCTCCCAGCGTTTGCTCTGACTCACATCTGTTGAGTTGGTGACGCCATCCGACCATCTCATCCTCTGTCGTCCCCTTCTCCTCCTGCGTTCAGTCTTTCTGAGCATCAGGGTGTTTTCCAAGGAGTCAGCTCTTTGCATCAGGTGGCCAAAGTATTAGAGCTTCAGCTTCAGCATCAGTCCTTCCAATGAATATTCAGGGCTGATTTCCTCTAGGATGGACTGGTTGGATCTCCTTGCAGAAATGAGGGACTCTCAAGAGTCTTCTCCAACACCACAGTTCAAAAGCATAAATTCTTCAGCACTCAGCTTTCTTTACAGCCAAACTCTCACATCCATACTTGACCACTGGAAAAACCATAACTGACTAGACGGACCTTTGATAGAGGCCAAGAAGAATGACTTTAGTATACTGTCGAAAATAAATTGTTACTAATCCAAACCGGTATGTTATAAATTAAGATACCGATTGTAATCCATAGGGCAACCACAAGGAAATAACTCAAAAATAAAGTAAAAGAAATTACAATGGCATTAAAATAATACTTTAGAAAATATTTAACATAAAAGTAAGCCGTGTCGGAGGGCCTGAGGGACAAAAAAGAGGCAGAGGAAACAAATCGCAAAACGACAGGAGTTAGTTCTTTCTTATAAGTAATGATTAAATGTCAACAGATTTAAACTCTTCAATTAAAAGGCAGGATTAGCAAACTGGATAAAATAACAGGGCCAATGAGGTGCTGTCTCTGAGAGACTCGTTTTATTTCTTTCTTTATGGTGGGGAAGCAGAGAATAGCTTTATTGTATTACCAGGCCAAAGGGGCCGCAGCAGGCTGATGGCCTCAGAGCTCTGTGTCCCAGCCTGGAGAGAGTAGCGTGAAGTTTTACAGTAACTGTTTTAAGAGGCTGTTTGTAGTTGCTGGACATGCTTCTGATGGGTTGGTGGTGAAGTAAGTAGGAGTTGAAGGTGAAAGTGAAAGTCACTCAGTCGTGTCCAACTCTTTGCGACTCCATAGACTATACCGTCCATGGAATCCTCCAGGCCAGGATACTGGAGTGAGTAGCCTTTCCCTTCTCCACAGGATCTTCCCAACCCAGGGATCAAACCCAGGTCTCCTGCATTGCAGGCAGATTCTTTACCAGCTGAGCCACTGGGGAAGCCCAAGAACACTGGAGTCGGTAGCCTATCCCTTCTCCAGTGGATCTTCTCGACCCAGGAATCGGACCAGGGTCTCCCGCATTGCAGGCGGATTCTTTACCAACTGGGCTATTGGGGAGTTACCATCATTAATCTCCAGGTTCCAACCAGTCTGGGGTCTACATGCTTGTGGGCAGCAAACAGTTAACTTCCCCCGCCTAGTGGGAGTCTCAGTGAGCAGACTCACTTTAGAATCAGACACACACGGGCTGAAACGGAAAGGAGGGAGACAGGCAGTTCACGCGAGCGGTATTCAAGAGGGTCGGAGCGGCTGCCCTAGCGTCAGGCGAAAGGGACGTTGTTAAAGACAGGAAGGAGATAAAATGGCGAAAGGGTCAATCCATGAAAAGCGTCAACAACTGCAGATACATATGCACCTGGAAACGGAGCCCCGAAAACATGAAGCCAAAGCAAAAAAAAAGACCAAATTAAGAGAAGTAGAGAATTCAGCTATAATAGCTGGAAACTTCAATACTCCACTTTCAGAAATGGACATAACAGTTAGACAGAAAATTAGCAAGGAAATTAAAAACGTCAAGAAAACTGTCTACCAAAGTAGCCGGCAGATATCTATAGAACACTCCACCCAATAGCCGCAGAATACACATTCTTCTCAAGGGCATACGGAACGTTCTCCAGGACAGACCATATATTACAGCCTACATATGTCTCAATCCATTTAAGAAGATTGAAATCAAACAAAATATGTGCTCTGACCACAATGGAGTGAAATTAGAAATTAATATATAACAGAAGGAAATTTGGAAAAGTCACAGATTTGTGGGCATTAAATAAAACACTCTTGAATAGCCAATGGATCATAGAAGAACAAGGGAAATTAGAAAATGCTTTGAGGAGAAGGGAGGCAAAAACACAGCAGAGCAGAACCACAAGGGATGTAATTAAAGCAATGCCAGCGGGGGGCAAACAGCTGCAAAAGTCGCCTTAAAAAGGGGTCGCAAATCGATAACCTCATCTTCCACCTTAAGAAAGCAGAGAAAGAAGAACGAACTTTATGACAAAGCAGGTCCGGCAGCTGATGGCCCGGGTGAGCCATGGGACAGCCTCACGAAGGCACAGCTGGTCCCGGCCTGGGGATGCCACCTGTGAGGACGAAGTGCATCTTCTAGGGTGATCCTGGGCCCCTGCCAGGCAGTCCTGGGTCTGGGATCCCCATCACTCCCACTGACCGACCTGGGAAATTTGTGTTCTCCATCCCCACCATTCCAGGGTCTGTGGTCCACGAGTCCTGCCTCCCAGAGGGAACGCTTCCACTGGGGGACACCGTAAAAATCTCGTTAAACATGAGCTCATGCCCGCCAGTCAGTCCCTTCAGGCTCCTTGTTTGCCAAGAGACCCTCCTGACAGGGGTGCTGACCCGCAGCAGCCGGAGGCAGTGGGGCTGCTGTGATGATCTTGTTGCTGTTCAGCTGCTCAGCCGTGTCCGACTGTTTGCCACCGTGTGGACCGCAGCACACCAGGCTCCCCTGCCCGTCACCGCCGCCCGGAGCCTGCTCGGATCCACGTCTATTGAGTCAGTGATGCCATCCAACCATCTCATCCTCTATCGCCCCCTTCTCCTCCTGCCCTCAGTCTTTCCCAGCATCAGAATCTTTTCCGGTGAGTTGGCTCTTTGCATCAGGTGGCCAAAGTACAGGAGTTTCAGCTTTCAGCTTCAGCATCAGTCCCTCCCGTGAATATTCAGGCTTGATTTCCTTTAGGATTTACAGGGAAAATACCTTTAGCAACTGGAGGCATCTCTTTGTATTTCTCTGCCTAATTCTGACAGCAAGTAGACAAAACCAGCAGTCACAGCAGAAGGAGGACACAGCTTCTAGGAGCTCAAAGCAACCAGGAGCTCAGAGCGCTCGGGGAGGTTCTGAGAGGCTGGGTCAGCAGAGGAGCTAGCTTGTGGTGCAATAACCTGGAGGATGTTCTGAGAGGCTGGATGCCCAACAAATAAGTGCCTGGGTCAGCAGAGGGGCTAGCCTGGGATGCAGGAACCTGGAGAGTGCTCAGGGATGTTCTGAGAGGCTGGGTCAGCAGAGGAGCCAGCCTGGGGTATAGGAACCTCAAGGGTACAGAAGGTGAGCCTCACCATGCGGCTTTGAGACCAGCCTTTGGACAGGGGCTAGTGGGAAACAGTGATAGAATAGATTCTTTTAGAATGGAGAATCCTATTCATCAAAAGACACAACTGGGCGATGAAAAGGCAAGCCGCAGGGTTGCAGAACGTATTTGCCAGATATTCATCCAACTTATGCCGCGCATCCAGGACACTCCTAGAATCAGTAAGATAAAGACAACCAGTGGAAAAGGGGGGCAGAATTCTTGAACAGGCCTTGTTTAAAATAGGATTTCCAAGTAGCCCCTAAGCAGATGAAGAGCTCCCCAACCTCATGATTCATGCGGGAAATGCCAATAAAACTCCGGTCGGGCACTACGTGACTCCCACCAGCACAGCCAAAATTCAGGACCCCGGGAATCGTGCGTGCTGGCGAGGATGTGAAAGGACTGGAGCGCTCTCCATGCTGGTGGGCGTGTGCTCACCCGCCATGGTTTCATCCCCAAAGCTGGGGACTTTGTTCCCTGCTTCTGTGCTCAGCCGCTCAGTCCTGTCGACTCTTTGTGACCCCAGGGTCTGTAGCCTCCAGGCTCCTCTGGTCATTGAATTTTCAAGGCAAGAATACTAGAGTGGGTTGCCGTTTCCTTCTTCAGGGCATCTTCCCGACCAGGGATCCAGCCGTTGTCTCCTGCATTTCTGGCCTCGGCAGGCAGATACTTTACCACTGAGTGACCTGGGAAATGCACACCTGTTCCACAGACCCCAGCAATTCCACTACCGAGCGTCTGAACCACCCAGAGACGCACACAAGAGTGGTCCACTTTGCTCTGTTTGAGCGAGCTGAAAAGCTAGCACCCGCCCGAACGTCCACTGTAGGTGGAATGGGTAAGCCCACCGTGTGTGTCCACGCCGCATATAGAGCCTGCTGGCATTACTAAGAGACTGCACGCTAGAGGCCACAGCGTGGGCGCCTCTCAGGGTGCTGAGCCCAAGGAGCCAGACAAGAAAGAGCACATTCCATTCCTACAGATTTCAAAACAAGCAAACCTAACCCGTGACTCTGGAAGTCGGGGCTGTGGTTACCAGGTGGCGGCGTGGGGGGGAGGGGTTAGTGACTGGAGGGCTGTGGGGGCTTGGTGCCTGCGGGCTTGATCGGTGTTGGATCTCCCTGCAGGACCCCACGGAGGTGTGCACTTTGGGGCCTCACTGCTCTGTGTGGGGAGGGGCGGTCAGGGTTGTCTGGTTAGTGCTTAGTGATCTGCACTTGGTCATCTGGTTCTGTCTGGCCCTGGTCACCCAGCCGTCTGTGATCCATCCACGTGGTCTTGCGTCCAGCCGGTCTGCTTGGGCCTAAGGTGTGTGTTCTGGCTTCTGGTCGGGGATTTCCTGGCCTCAGAGTCTTGTGATGAAGGACTCTGGAGGTCGAGACGCCTCACCTCCCGTTCAGCAGCGTCTTCCATCATGCTCTGGGGCTGGACTGTGTCCCCCTAAATCCACACACTGTAGTCCTGGGCAGCCCCCAAGTGATCGTATTTGGAGATACAGCCTTTAGGGGGGTATAAGGTTAGAGAGGTGTGAGGGTGGGGCCCTGATCTGATGGATCGTTGTTCCTGCAGGAAGAGAAAGACACCCCAGTGCTCTCGGTGCCCACAGGTAAGAGGCCATGTGGGGACGGGGACCGAAGGTGAGAGGAGCTCTCTCACCAGAACCCACCCCCAGTGGACGGCACCTTGATCTTGGAGCTCTGGCCTTCAAAGCTGAGAAAATACATTTCTATTGTTTAAGCCACCGGGGCGCTGTGGATTGTTATGGACACCCAAGCCGACTGAGACACCACCACTCAGGGCTTCCCCTGCCCCAGAGGGCTGGGCGGACGCCCTCTGCTCCCTCTTTGGCCTGGGATAAGCAGCCCCCGCCCCTCAAGGGCAGCGCACAGCGGGTACCAGGTGAGACCGAAGGTGCTGGGCTTGAAGCCTGGCTCCCCCACTTGCTGGCCTTGCAGCCTCTGTCTTCCCTTCTGGATGGAGGTGAGGATCTGCCCTCAGAGAGCACCAAGGATGTGGGAAATCCTCAGCAAGACGTGGGAAAGCCTCAGCAAGGGCGCACAGCAGTCCGAGCCCTCCGAAGAGGCCCCAGGAGGGGGTGGGCGTCGGTCTGGAGGACCTCATCACAAGATCTGAGCAGTGGCCAGCTTCTGCAGTGGCGAGGGCAGTCAGGAAATCTGCCTGCTTGGGGTGAGAGAGCAAAAGCTGTCCCGGGCAGAGCTACCCAGGCGCTGGGCAGACCCCTCCTACCTCTGCGTCTTTCTGAAAGGGAGCGTTGGCCCCACTGTTGCTGTTTAACTAGGGGGAGCAGTTGACGCATGATGGAGGCTCCGTCTCCCTGGGGCGAGGGTGGTGCTCTCTGACCCGGCAGGCCCCCAGGCCCCCAGCTCAGCGCCCACCGTCCGCACACCTTCCTTCCGGGTGTGGAGTCCTCCCCGCCCCGGACTCCCATCTCCCCCTTGCTGCCACCTCTCCTGGTCCTGACCCCGCAGGGCCCACGCCTCCATCCTTGCCCTCTGACCCCGGTCCCACAAACAGTCCCCTGCTTCTCTTCTCTGCAGGTTGCTGGGAAGCGTCTGGATTTTTAGGCTTGGAAACCACAAATCTGGGTTCAGAGGAGCTGCTGCACAGACCCTGTTCTGGCCCTTTTCTGCCTCTGTATGTGAAGCCTGGACCACGATGGGCTACTGGCTCCGTATCTTCCAACAGCAAATACATACACTGATTAGAGTCGCAGCTCTCGGGGAAGCTGACACAGATTATATTTGTGCGCTGGGTGGAAGAGCTTTCTCAAAATTTAATTATAACTTAAGTGTAAAATATGCCTCTTCTGTGGGAGTTTCGTGCCTCGCGCATAATTACCTCCCCGCTCTCTCCCAATCACCCTCTTACGACGCCTCTGTGTGCTGTGAGCGATTAATTTATAGGCTGGTAATAGGCTAAAACAATATTTAAAGTCATTTTACCCAATGTGGCTTTTAAGGCGGGATTGAGATAATAATTACTTAAAGGCCCGTTTTATCACCCTGGAGTCGTACCATGGTGCTCCTCTCCGCCCTGGCAGCCTCTTCCCTCCCTGGGACCAGTGTGCTCCTCGGCAGGTGTGCGGGCCCCCGGCCACGGCCCTCACCCAGCAGCGACCACACTAGATAACACGTGGGCCCCGGCTGGGAGCTGGGGTGACCCCAGATGATGGAAGCCGGGCTACACCAGCTTCTCGTTAGCAAAGTCGGGCAGAACGTATTGGCCACTCAGGAGGCCAGGACTCTGCAGCCCAGGTGGTCGGAGAAGATGCCCTGGTGCCCACTCTAAGGGTATGTGGAGGGGGGCAGCAGTGGGCACTAGACAGAAGGCAGAGGGCTGGGCTTGGGACGAGCCCGTGCTGTGAGCGTCCTCTCTGATACAGCTCAGCCGTGGACGGGAGAGAATGGTCCCCATCTTCTCAGGGGATCCACGCACGACGGCACGAAGCCATCCCTCCATGGGCAGAGGGGCGAGGACCTGCCGCTGCGCCTCTCTCGCCCCTGGGCTGTGACTCTGAGGCACAGAGACAGCTCAAGGAAGGGGCTCTGAAGGAGGGGTGTCAGGGGAGCAGCTTTATCTGGTGAGCCCCCACGTTGCTTCCTAGGGAGCCCCTTCGCTGCCCTGATTCCAGCCTAGGTTGTCTGTGGGTGCCTGGCGGGGGGTGTGTGGGCAGCCCCCCAGGGGCAGGACCTGGACTTTGGGGTCGGATGGAGCTGGGGCTGGATTCCAGCTTTGACTCTCACCGGGGAGGATCGCAGGAGAGCCCAGGGCGCTGTGCCCGGGTGGGGAGCCGGCTCCACCTGCAGCCAGGGCAGCCCGCGGCATGCTCGGTGGGCCCTGCGGGGTGCTCGGCCCCCAACACCACCCACGCTGCCAAGGGGCACCCGTGACTTCACCGGGTTCTCAAAGAAACGCGGGCACCGTGCAACAGAGGGCCGGGTCAGGGTGGACTGGGAGCCCCCAGCACCCAGGGCGCCGGGTGAGAGCCTCGCCCTCTGGGGGCCTCCGGCAGCCGCACTGCCCGCCCCCACCCCCCAGTGGCCGTGGGCTCTGGATTCGCCTCTGGGGAGCGCTCGCCTGCTCTGTGCCCCTTAAGGTCCGAGGTGCTCATGGCCTTAGCATCGTTATGGAATGCCTGGCTCTGTCGCATCTGATCTCTGGCCCTTTTTTGGTGCTTCTGGTGCCATGTTTGATGAAGTCTTCAAATAGTCTACGAACGGGTGAGGGAAGGGATGAGTGAATTCCCAGCATTCTGTCATTAGCAAGAAAATGTCCTCTGGAGACAAAGGGAAATCTGAACCGTAGCCTTTTCTAGAATCTGAAGCAGTGGGTGCTGCAGGTGGGGAGGGGGCCACCCCGCCCCCGTCAGGAGGCCAGCCTCGGGGAGTGGGCTCAGAGGCAGGGGACAGCACTTTCAAGCCTGCGGCTGAGGGGGTCCCACGGAAAGATGTCCCAGGATGCCATTTCAGTACATGCAGCCCGCCCAGAGAGCAGCAGAGGGGAGCAAGGGGCCCTGGGAAAGTCACCTCCCTCCCCGGGCCTCAGTGTCCCCATCAGTACAGCGGGGGGGTTGAGATCGTCCCTAACTCGTCTCTGGGTTGTCAGATTGTCCTCCAACACGGCCTTTCCAGGCTCCTATGACCCGGCACATCGTAGGTGATCAGAAGCACTGTGTCAGTCATGCGCTCAAAAAGCCCGTGTGTGTGCAAACGCCAGGCTTGGAGCTCAGCGTGAGAACCCGGCTTCTCTGCCTGTCCCATCGGTGGGCACACCCCGGGCTGCGGCGTGTAGGAGCCCAGAGCAGGGTCTCACCGACCCTGGGAGTTCTGGAAGAAATGAGGGTGGGGGAGTCGGGGCTCCGTGTAGGCAGGGGAGGGGGCTGGGGCTGGGGAGAG
>SJYC01021382.1:0-16989 GCA_006408675.1 Madoqua kirkii | reverse complement strand
GCCTGTGCTCCCTGCATGAACGAGGGTCGCCCCGCCCTTCCATTTTACCTGGGCGGGGGGCAGAGTGGAAGCACTCCCACCCCAGGGCTGTCCACCCCGCCCCTATCCTCTCTTCCTCACCCCGTCTTCCCTGTTGTCCCCCGTGGTTTTTGCAGGCCTGGCCCAGGGAGGGGGCCGGTCCTCAGAAAGTGGTGGGCCGCGTCCAGCATCTTCGGCAAAGAGCCTCATAAAAGGGGCCCAGACTGGAAATCAATTCTCTAAAGCTGAAATCAGTAACAATAAGTAATATTAATACTGATTATCCTTCCTTTATTGCACGTTGCAGTTGGGTTGGGGATGGATTGTGTTTGGGGACCAGGGAGGGGGCAGGGGGCAGGCGTGTTGGGTTTGGGGAAGTGGAGAAGAGCCAGCCAGGGCCGGGTGTGGGGTGGTGGGTTGTGCCTCGGAAGCCTCGGCTCCTGCCTCTTGGGTTGAACTTGTCCCAGACCTGGTTTCCTCATCACATTCCCCACGTGACTGGGCTCATCAGGTGCCCAGATTTGGGGAGGGCAGCCCGCCCCCACGCTTGGGGCGCCCGAGTCTGGAGGGGAGTCGGGGGAGGTGCACTGCGCAGGAAGTGGTCAGTGAGGCTCCTGGAAGCGCCCAGAACTGGGCTGGCTTTTCGTGCGCTTCTCTCTGGGGTCAGCCCAGAGCTTTGGTCAGAGTCTAGAGAGAGGGGGCCCAGGGCCAGGAGGAGTGTGCCTCCCTGGAAGGGGGTCAGGCACGGCACTTGGGGTCTGGGTGGTGAGTGCCCCCTCCCCTCGGAGAGGAGTGGTCACTAACTCCCGTGTTCCAGCTGTGTAACTTCGGGCTGGCAGGGGCCCCCAAGCCCCCCCTTTCATGGGGGTAGAGCGGGATCCAGGCCCAGGGCTTCTGCTTGCCCAGCCCCTCCCCATGCCCAGCAGGATGCTGTGGGTGCTGAAAGCAGGGTAGCAGGGTGAGTGTAACACACGCGTCTTTAGAGACACAGTGGATCCAGAAGAGGGGGCTCCGAAGACTCTGACGACTGTGTGCGTGCACGTCTGCGTGTGCACGTCCATGTGCATGCACATCCCTGTGTGTGCACATCCCTATGTGTGCACACGTGTGTGTGCACGTCTGTGTGTGCACGTGTGTGTGCACGTCTGTGTGTGCACATCCATGTGCATGCACATCCCTGTGTGTGCACATTCGTGTGTATGCACGTCCGTGTGCATGTCCCTGTGTGTGCGAAACTAGAATTAAACACAGAAATGGAAGGAAAAGGTCAGGAATACTCCAGAGGGGAGAGGAAAGAGAACTGTGTCTCAGGAACCAGAGAGATGGTCCCTGATCAGGCGACATGAGCCTGCGCTTCCTGGCAGCCACAGCAAGAAAAGAAAGAAGATGGGTCGGCCCTCTGGCCAACAGGAGGAAGTGTTTACCCGGGGGTGGCTAGAGTCCAACCCTGGTTTATCAGAAGTTTCCTTAGGAAAGGGGAAGAGGGTAGTCCATGTCTTCAAAAGGCTTTTTCTGGACTTGCCAGGTGGTCCAGTAGTTAAGGTTCTGAGCTTCTACTGCAGGGGTGTGGATTTGATCCCGGGCAGGAAAGTTCTGCCTGCTGTGCAGTGTGGCCATAAAAAAGGCCTTTCCTTCTACAGTCCCTTAGCAGAGGCCGAAGCAGTCCATGAGCTCTGGAACCCACGTGGATTTGGACAGAGAGCAGTCCCCAGCCCAGACGGGACCAGCTCGGTGGCCACACCAGCTTAACCGTTGTTTCGTGGAGGAAAGGGCTCACTTAGTCCCGCAGGGGTGGTGGGGTCCTGGGCTAAGGGGCCGGGGGGAGCCAGGAGCGCGGCTGGGGCTCTTCAGGCAGGTCTGTAACTCACTGGGCTGGGTTTCTGCTCGTCTGTGACCCTGATGGGGGCAGCCCTGGAGGAGGGGGCGGGCTCTTCCCTGCAGCTGGCTTGGCTCCAGGCCTGGCCCTCGCTGCCCCTCGATGCCCCCACTGCCTCTCGGCGGGTCAGCCTGCTGGGGCCGTGTTTACCTGCCGTCCATTGCCTTGATGTAGGCAAACAGGACGGACGGGAGGGACAGGAGATAAGGCTGGGCCTCTGGATCAAAGGTGCTGGTGCTCGCCTTACTAGACCTGTGCCTTTATTTACTGTCCCTGAGCTTTCACCTGCCCGTGATGGGGCGCAGAGACTGAACCCTGGGTGCCTCAGAGGGCCCTGGGCTCATTCTGGGGCCCTGTGCTGTCAACGGGGCTACGGGAGGAGTGCACGCTGAGGACTGCACAAGTGAAAATGTGTGAGCCTCCCCTCAGGTGGGCCTCTCAGCAAACTGGGGTCGTTGTCATCCCCAGTTCACAGATGAACAAACTGAGGCTCAGAGAGGCCACATCGCCCATCCCTGGGGCCCTCTTAGTCAAACATCGGGATTACTTTTTTCTCTTTTAAGATTTATTGATGTGGATCATTTAAAAAGTCTTTATTGAATTTGTTACAATTTGCTTCTGCTTCATGTTTTCCTTTTTTTTGCCCAGGCAAGCTCCACCTTAGCTTCCCAACCAAAGACCCAACCAACCACCGGAGGTGAAGTCTTAGCTCCTGGACCACCAGGAAGGCAGGGCCAGGGTTTTACCTCACACGCTCTGACTCTTCGGTGGGAGCCCTGTGCCATCTCTGAGTCTAGAGGGAGTCAGGGGCTGCAGGTGGCAGTGCCCTGCCAGCAGAGGTGAGATGAGGGGACAGCCCCCGGGGCCCCACCCACACCCCGCAGGGCTTGTCCATACCTTCAGCAAAGCACCTACTGTGTGCCGGCCTGTCGAGGGCGCAGACGTGGAGCCCAGAGAGAGGCCCTGCCGGGTGGGTCCTCGTCAAGTCCAGGAAGTAATCCTCGGAGGCGGAAGGAGCGGGGCGTGGCCTGCAGGTAGCGTGCTCCAGGCTCTGGGGCCCGTCTTGGTCTGCTCTCCTCCCTGCACATCACACACGTTCGGCTTGATTCCACCCTCTTGACCCCACCCACAAGGCAGAAACCAGGCCGGACCTGAGGCTCCACTGTGGGGCACCACCTCTGGCCCTTCTTCCTTCCAGAGCTGCAGCAGGGAGGGTGGGCTCAGGAAACAGGGTTTCAGACCCTTCTGAGTGCATCTGCTGTGTTTGACACCTGGAAGAAGCTCCCGGTAGGAGAGAGGGTCTATCTGGAGCTGTCCCCTGACTGCCAGAGGGAAGGGAAACCCCAGACTGCAGAGGACTTGGGACCGACTTCACCGCCAGCTCTGGAAGCCCTCCGGTTCCAGGAGCAGGGATGGAGCTCGGCCTTGGCCCACATTCCATCTGCTCATCACACCCCCGCCACAGAGGGCCCACCATCAGGGGCCTAAGAGGCTCTCACAGGGTCCTGCTGACTCTGCCCACTCCTAAAGCATCTCTGTGACTGACCCTGTCCGGAGGCCTCCTCTGAAACACTTCTCCCTAGCTAAATTTGGTCCTGGTTTAGGCACTGCCTCCTCCAGGCAGTCCTCCCTGATTTCCCAGGTCATTTCTATGTCTTTATCTGTGTAAGCCGGCAGCATCTGCGCTGTCTACTCCTCTGACACTCCCAACACACGCATATTCTGCGTCTTCCCCAGTGTGGCCCCTGAGTGCTCAGGGTGTGCTTCCTGCAGGAGGTCAGTGTACACGTGATCAGTCATGTCCAACTCTGCAACCCCATGGACTGAGCCTGCCAGGCTCCTCTGTTCATGGAATTTTCCAGGCAAGAATACTGGAGGGGGTTGCCATTTCCTAATCCACGGGGTCGTTCTGACTCAGGCATCAAGCCCTGAATTGGCAGGTGGGCTCTTTACTGCTAGAGCCACCAGGGAGCTGAGTTCAGTTCAGTCACTCAGTCGCGTCTGACTCTTTGCGACCCCAAGCAGGAGCTCAGAGGAGGGAATCTGGGATCCTGCTGGAGTCAAGATCGGGGTCTGTGCTTGCACTGCCCTCTCCCAGAGCAGGAGGGCCTGGAGTCTTCCCCTCTGCGCATCCTCTGGTCTGGCTGACGTAGTGGGTGCCCAGTAAAGCTTGATGGGCTGACGTCAAGATTCTTGGCTGGCATGCACCGTGCCCCCAGCAGCCTGGTGGATCACATTCCGAACCGAAGGGCCAGAGTCTAATCTCCGCAGCTGGGCCTGGGCATGCCCACGCTTCCGTCAGGGGCTGGCCGACCGATTTCTGGGGCTTTTACAAATGCAGGGCCAGTTGACGCCGGGGTTTTGGAGGCAGGAGGTGTATGCCACTCCAGAAATGATCCCTGGGCCGCGGAGCTGGGAAATGGAGCAGAGGGCTGGTCTCCCTTTGCACACTGTCTTCCCGCTTGAAGCCGTGCACAGAGGGGTCAACCCCAGGATGGCTTTGGGGAGCGTTTCCTTCCCAGGACTCCCCAGCCAAGCCTGGTGGGTGGGGGTGGGAGAGAGGAGAAGGCCTGGACCTCGCAGCCTGGGCTGAGGCTCCCCGCCCGCCGCTGACCCCAGTGGAGTTTCTCATGAGCCAGGGATGGCACCTTCCGTCTTGTGAAGGCTCTCGAGGGACTCCACTGGAGGCCCAGTGCTTAAGGCTCTGCGCTCCTGATGTGCTGGGCTCGAGCTTGATCCCTGGTCAGGGTCCTAGATCCTGCACGCTGCAACAAAACAGATCCCGATGGCACAACTGAAAAAAATAGAGAGGGATCCCGCATGAGGCATCACAGACCAGAGACGCCGCGCGCCGCCGCTTCAGCCCGGAGGAGCCGAAGAAAGCAGACTTCAGAGCGTCTGGTCAGCCCAGCTGCACTCAGGAATGTTCCCTGAGCTTCCGTGGGGGCCTGTGATGGCATTCGTCAGCCCCGCACCCTCTCCGTCCATCTCGGTGGAGAGAGGGAGGGATTCCACCCTGGCTGAGGAGCCGTGGCAGCGGGAGGCAGACCGGCTGTGCAGCGACCTTCTGGGACACAGCCCGGGGGAAGGCGGCCTCCTTGACCGCTTCCCACCTCCGAGCTCCGGGGCCCTCGCGAGGCCGGAGACTCAGGGCACACTGTGCAGCCAGCGGTCAGAAGGAGTCCAGCACTCCACCGCTGGCGCTGCCCCTGGGCGAGGCCCCATGCCGTCTGGGCCCCGGCTCCTAGTCTCCAAGACGGCGTGGTCACCTAGCAGGGCCACCCCCCACCATCAGGGCTAACCCAGGAGCTGAGGGGAGCGAGGGCACAGCGCCTGGCCCGCGTGGGCCCACAGTGGGCGGCAGCCGGGGGCCGTCCCGCGCCCCTGACCAACGCCCTGCCTTCCTGTGGTTGCAGGCGAGCCCCAAGGGAGGTGCTGGGAAGTTAAGGTCCCAGGAGTGACCTTCAAGCGGGCTGCTGGTGGGTGTTGTTGCTCAGAAGGGGGAAATTCTGGGGTGCTCTCCCATAGCCTCATAGAGGCTCCCAGAGGACTGAGCGCCACTGCCTGCCACAGACCACCCCCACCCCCGAGAGAGCAGCTGTCTCCTTTCCCCGCTCCCTGCCGTGCTTCCAGGAATCCCTGCCTGCACACACAGTCCTGTCTCCCGTCTGCTTCAAGGAGGGACCCTGCTAGGAAAGAGGGGTGCTGGCTTATCCCCCTGATCCGCAGGCGAGTGGAGACCAGCTCGGTAGGTGGGAGAGTGGTGGGCTTCCTGGGGGAAGCACCCTTCAAGCAGAACCTGGAAACCGACGGCGATGGGGAAGCCAGAACTCTGCATCCCTGAGGTGCCTCCCCACACCCGTGCCCCCTGATGACCCCAGCCGCTGGCTGCCCCGCCACGGCCCTGCAGCCAGAGGGGATGCGGCGGCCGGCCAACGCTCGATGGGCTCCAGGTCGGCTCCTCTGAACCCTCCTGTTTGTACCGAGTTAATGTCCTGTCATTAGAGGTTAGAAAGCTTGCGGGAGTTAAACATTAAGCGGTGTGTGTGCTGGGAAACACGGTCTCTTGTGCCCGGGTTGATGGTCAAGGATGGGGCCCTTGCTCTTGCTTTGGAGTTCTCTAACAGACAGGCCTTCCAAGTTGCTGAAAGAGGCTAACTTGGGAGTCTTACCTCCCAGGGTCTCCGTGCGCCCAGAGTTGGGCCAGTTCCTCCAGGAGCCTCCCAGGTGCCGTGGTGGACTGGGACCTCTGGGGTGGACACTGCCAGGGGCTGGGATCTCCCCGCAGGGCCTAGGAGAACAGTCCTCAAGGCACGTGCCAGGCCCCCCCACGAGGGTCCCTGGAGGGGTGGGAAGGCAGCCCCGAGAGGCCCAGACGGACAAGCCGCCTGAAGACTCTGGGTGAGGTCACAAAGGAGGATTTGGGCCATTCCTCCCTGGCCCCTGCCCCTACCCCTCCGTCTCTCCCTCCAGCTTCCCTCCTTTCCTCCACAAACTCATCTCAAAAGCATCAGCTCTGGGCCCGATGCAGCCTGCACGGAGGCCGGTCTCTGCCCCTCCAGGGAGCCCCCGTCTCAGGGGCAGGCTGGGTGCAGTGTTAGCGCTCAGAGAGGAGCGCACGGGAGGCCCTGCCTCTGAGCTGGGCCTTGAGTGCAGGGAGGGTGGGGTGTTGAGACGAGGCACAGGGTGTGGCCTCTGGAGCACGCGAAAGTCAGGGAGTGGGGAGTGGCAGAGTGGGCTGCGAGGGTCTCGGCGGGACACCTCTGGGAGAAGGGACAGGGCCAGCACACTGCACGGTCTGTGAGCTGAGCTCCATCCGTGGGCAGCGCCTGCACCCGTGTCGTGTCTCAGAAGCACCTGCTTTGGGGTCTGTCTGCCCCAGAGGCAAGCACCAGTCGGCGTATGTGGACCCCCTGGGACTAGTGGACAGGAAGACCAGTGCGGGGAGCTGAGTGAATTCTGAATAAGCAGATGGATGGCTGAGGGGCAGGTGGATGGGTGAGCTGGTGGGCGGTGGGGGTGGCGGGGCGGACGGAAGGATGGGTGGGTGGTGGCTGCAAGGACTGACGGGTGTGTGGATAGCAGTGAAGGTGGGTGGATGGTCACCTCATCCACCGTCTCCGTTCCAATCAGCACTTGCAGGTGTCCACAGGAACCCTACAAACCCACCTAGCGAGCCACCCACCTCTGCTGGCCCGGTCAGTTAACAAACTCTCTCTGCCTTGAGCAGAGCTGCACAGCGCTGACCTCCAGCCACTGTTGAGAGTCTAGGGTCTCTGCCAGAGTCCAGGGTCGGCCTCACCATGCAGGGAGGAGCCCTCTTCTCGGGGTAATGAAGTCAGGAGGGGGGTGGGCGGGAGCTCTCCTTCCCTGAGAGGTGCAGGGACTGGACAGCTCATCGACACCCCCCAACCCCACCCCCACTCACAGCCCGCAGTCTAACGCGAAGCTCTGTAATCCCTCAGGCTTCAGATCCTGCAGGCTGGGGGCTTCCCTGGCCCGTTAGGAATCAGAGACAGGTCTGTGCTCTTGTCAGTGGGACCTCCTGGAACATCAGGAGAGGGGCCCCCTTCAGGAGGTGGAGACCCCAGAGCTGGGCGCCCCGGGGGAGGAGGAGGCCCTGCAGGCGTGTGAGCCAGCTTGGGGCTGTGCTTCCAGGCCCGGAGGGATGGCTGGGGGCCTCTCTCCAGAAACAGCCTCCCTGCCCCGGGATGGGAGGGGCTCAGTCCTTCCACCAGGGCCAGCCGCCTCTCAGGCCCCTCTGTCCTGTTCTCTCACACGTGGCAGAGCCAGGGGTCGGAAGCGAGCCTGACTCAGCCCCACCAGCTGAGGCTGGGCGCTGGGGGGCAGGCAGAGGGGCAGGAAGAGGGTCTTCGGGTCCTTTGGGAAGAACAGGGTCGCGGGGAGCACAGGCTTGGTGTCCTGGATTTGCCGCTAGCACGGGAGCCGGTCTGGGGGCCTGTGCTCCCACCTGTGGGAGGGAGGAGCCCCTGCCCCCGGAACAGGGTCAGCGGGCAGAGCGCCCGGCCTGGCGTGTGGACCCAGCACGGGAGATGCCATCATCAGCACTTCAGCAGGACCGCCAGTCGGGGTCAAGGTCAGCTGGCCGGTCGTGACCTCAGCGACCAGCTCGCCCTGCGTATCTGAGCTCGTGAGACTGATCCTCTCGGGGACGTTGTAAACAGGAGGCTGCAGACAGCAAGCCTCGGTGCTGGGGCCAGGCAGGCCCACTGTCTCCCCACCCCCGCCCCGATCGGCCCAGCCCCACGGGAGGCCCGTCACCTCCCAGTCCCGCCCGGATGGTGGACGTCGGGGCTGGGAGAGCCGAGGGTGACGGCGCACATGGGGCGCACGTGAGATGAGAGGGGCCGGGGCCGTGGCCTCGTGAAACTGTTAATAAACACATGGAAACACTATCTTCAAAGCTCACGTTGCTTCTTGCAAACTTGAAACATCCCAGATGTCAATTCCGAGATGCCGGCAGGCAGCATCGGCCGTCTTGGAGCCGCTTGGGTAGCGCCCACCCCTCCCAGGGAATCCGGGGTGTCGAGGGCATGGGGCCCGGCCACGGGAGAACTGCGGACCTGGGGGCCCTCCCGGGTGGTGGCGGGAAGCTAGGGCTGGTGAACCTGCTGCCGTCAGGAAGCTCAGGTCAGCAGCGCTCCCGCGCACGGGCGGCCCCTTTGGGCCCCTCAGGCCTGGGTGGTCCCTGCGGCTGTCCCCTGCACAGCTGAGGGCTCAGGGACCCCAAGTGGCACCTGGGCCGGCAGCTCGGCCGAGGCCGCGGGCCCCACGGGTGGCAGTGGCACGGGTGAGTCAGCCTGGTTTGGGCTCTCTCTGGCCTGGAATGGCAGGCAGAGGAGAATGCTCTCGAGACCCCTTCCCCGAAAGGAGCCTCAGCACGGTGGCCAGGGCGCTCAGTTTCAAGACAGATTTACAATTCAATTGTGAAATGAGATAAAATTAGGCATCTCCCTTTGGGCATCTCAAGTTTTCCTCTTTTAAAAGTTCTGTTCCTCTCATCACATGTATTTACTTCTGGATTAACTTTACGTTGTGTTGACAGGTGGGAGGGCAGGGTGGGAGTTGTCTGCAAAGTGCTTTCCCTTCCTGCTCCCGGAGAAGCTCCAGTGAGGACCCAGCGACCACAGGAGATAGGAGCCGGCTCCGGGTGGGGAGCCCGTCCGGGTTGACTCCCAGCTTCGCCGCTGACGAGCGGTGTGCTTCTCAGCGACTCTGAGCCTGCCTCCCCTGAGTTGAAGCGGGAATTCCGAGCACAGCAGGCTGGCTAGGGAGGAGAGGTGTCAGGACAGGCTGAGGCAGGGTTCAAGGCCGGGCACAGGCATGTGCGCGCCAGCATGGTGGTCCTGTGTCCTGGCGAGCACACGTGTGCATGTGCGTGTGTGTGTGAGTGTGAAGGGGGATCCAGGACGCATGAGTGGGGAGTGTGGACTTGCCTCCAGGAAGAAAGCCATCCATGCTTTAGGGAAGACAGGTGGCCAGCACATGGACAGAGGGCTAGGGAGCCTGGTCTGGGGAGGGGCGGCCTGGCTGCAGCTGTGCTGGGGGAGGAGGGGGCGGAGACTGCAGACCCTCGGAGAGAAAAGACGTGTGGAGCAGAGGAGTGGGGCAGGCAGGGGCCAGCTGGCCCGGCCCCCCAGACGAGCTCTGGAAGGCTTCCTGGAGGAGGAAGGCGCTGGATGGGTCAGCAGGTCCAGCAGGTTATCACCACGCCTCCCACTGGCCAAAGCAGATGCCATCGAGAAGGGGGGTGGATGTCCAGGGAAGCCCCCTGGAGGGCACCCTCTGGCAAGAGGGGAAATCCAGCCCCCTGCCCCAGCCCCCTGCTTCCGCTCCCTACTTCCAGGCCTCCGGCTGGATTTGAGGTCCAGAGCAACACTGCCTTTGCCTGGAGGGAGGGTAGGGAGAGGGTCCTGTTTCCTCCAACACATTTCCCTCCAGATGGATCTTCCATAAACCCGGTCCCACCTTGGTGGGGTCAAGGTGCCTGGTGAAATGCTTTCCACTGGGTTCAGTTCGGGTCCAGTGGAAGGCGCTTCCCAGTGGTGCTAGTGCATGTGGGCGTGGGGGCCGGGGAAGACCCCTTGGCACCCGTGCCCATCCTTGGGCTTCAGGCCCCCAGGACATCTCAGCTGTGATTCAGTCCAGCTGCATCCCGGGTCTTGGCCCCGATTCACCGGGAGTCAGTACGCCCTGGCTGGTGGTGCCTCTGGGGCCCGAACGTCTGGGCACCCACGGCCGCAGACAGGTCGGCACGGCCTCCAGACGCCAGGCATCTCTGCCAGCGCGCGCCGGCGCCCGGCCTTCCTGGGGTCTGGGCGAGGCCCGCCCCGAGGCTGGCTTGCATCTCCTTCACGCCTCCGCTGCTCCAGCTCCCTGCACCCGTTTGCCGGCTCATCCCCTCCCCCGGGCCCTCACAGGCCCGGACTCAGACCCCCACTCCCTGGGGGCTGTGGGGGCACAGCTGACATCCAGAGAGCTCAGCCCCAGGCCTGGCGCGGAGGGACGCCGCGGGCCCTCAGGACAGAGTCCACACTCCTCGCCTAGGAGGCGCCCTGAGCTCTTCTAGCTCTGCCCGTGCTGGGCGCCGTAGGGCCTGAGGACAGGCCCCCCCTCTTTCTGCCTGTGCCCAGTATTCCCTCCCCTGTTTCCCCGCCCCATTTGGACAGCTCCTGCCTTCTTTGCAGTCTTAGCTTGGATGAGACTTCTTCCAGGAAGCCCTCCCTGGTTTCCCCCATCTGGATTGAGCCTCCAAACGAGTACAAGCGAGTACACTCTGAGCTTGGCCTGCCCAGGACCCTGCCTCACAGAGTTAAGCTGCCTGCTGAGGGCCTGGGGCCAGGGCCCATTCACGTGCTCTGAGGCCCTGCTGAGTCCAGAGAGGCCTGTGTCAAATGCTCACGGAGTCAGTGCAGGACAGAGGGAACCGGGCGGGCTGACCCGTGGCTGCAGGGCTTCCTTCTGGACGCTGCTGAGCTGCCCTACCTGCGAGTCGGGGTGGTTGCCCCCGTGCCTGTGTGGCCTCTGGGCTGGAGAGGGACAGCGGGCACTTGGAGAGATCCTGGCGCCCTGGGGAGAGACTCGGGAAGGAGGCCGGGATGTCCACCTGACCGAGGGCTGCTCAGGGGCCTCCCGCGGCCTCTGGGGCTCTCACTGCGGCCTGGTCCGAGGTCATCAGCCGGGCCTGGCGCCCGCCAGCAGGGCCAGGCCATCTGCAACACACTGGTGTCCAGATGGGCGCTTCTAGGACAGACAAGGGGGCTCCCCGAGACAAGGCACCCCTCAGCCCTCCTCAGCAGAGCCCCCCTGACATGCACCCCGGGTGGGGCTGCTGCTTTGAGCCCATGAGGCTGGGTCGAGCTCGGGACCGGAGCCTGCCCCTACTCGCCGTGTGGCCTTGCTCAAGTCCCCTCTCCCGCCTCCGCCTCCCTGTCTGCGAGGGGCGCCCCGGGCTCCCACCACTCCCTTAAAGGAAGCTTGTCCTGAGTGGAGGCAGGAACCCAGGCTCAGGGCGCAGGCCGGCCCGGGCTCCCGTCCTGTCTTGGCCGTCTCTGCCGTGTGAGCCTGGGCGGCGGGCGCAGCCTCTCTGAGCCCATGCTCTGTGTCTGGGGTGAGGGCTGTTGAATGATCACTGTGGGGCCTGGGCCACGTGGCTTCTGGCCTTGCAGCCTTTAGTGACCACACCCCAGGCTCCTTGGATGGACGAGAGGGCCCCCGAGAGGGGAGCCTCTCTGCAGAGCCTGCAGGTTGCAGTGGCCGCTCAGCCCTGGGAGCCGGTGCTGGCCGCTCCACGAAGAAACTCGCCCATCTTGAAAGTAAGACAAGCCCACGCAGGGTGAGAACCGGGGCAGAAGCGTGGCGGATGCGTGCCCGACGGGCGTCCTGGGCCACCCGGGAGGGGACACGGGGTTTGCACGTCCAGGAGTTACTGTGGAGGGCCCCGGACACTGGACACCCACAGCAGGGCAGTGGACGGGCTGCCTGACCCCGGGCCCCTCGCCTCCTCCCTGGAGCCTCGCAGTGACCCTTGTGTTGTGCAGGGGCTTCTGACCCGGCAAGAGGGGAGCTGAGCACCCCTCATGCTCAGCAGCTGCTTTCAAGGAGAAGGAGCTCCCCATCTGGCAGACGGAAAAAGGCAAGCCCACAAGGCCACAACCCCCTCTCTCCCTGGAGGGGAGCCCAGCAGTGAGACCGACAGTGGGGCTGGCCACTCGAACCCTTTCAACATCTAAGGCCAAAGCTTGCCTGAAATAAAACCCCGTGGGCACAATGTATTTCCCCTTCCCTGCCCTCCCCACGGCCGAAGGGCCTCCCGTGACCTCTCAGGAGGTCCTAGCTTCCCAGGGGTCATGTGCAGGCTCCCAGCCCCTCAATGGGGAATGCTCTGTGCCCCACGGACAGAGGGGTGGAGCTATGGGGCGGTGCTGGAGGAAGACTCGGCGCAACATCGGAAACAGAGCCATCCCGATACGGACCGGCCGTGACAGGTAGCGAGCTCCCTGCCAGGAGCGGTAACCAAGCCGAGATTAGAAGGCCCTGGCTCAGGGGTGTCACATCAGAGTCAAGGAGGCCACAGGATGATCCGGGGACCCACAGCTCTGGCCCTGGGGAAGGCGACACGCAGCCGCCTCCCCGCCTCCTCCACTCTAGGGAAACCTGACCCTCTGGTTGCTTGAAAGATGAGAGGAACTTGGGTTTGATGTTTTGAAGAAGCGGCTTTTTATCAGAAAGTCCTCTGGGAGTCTGGGCCGCAACCAGTGAAATCATATCTGTTGTTTCAAGGAGGGGAGAAACTTGGGCTGATGGTTATTGAGATTTATAGCTTCCCCTGAGCCTAATTGCCTCAGAATCTTTTTAACAGTTGTGCTAAGTGGCGCTCAGACCGGACAACAGAGCAGGCGGCAGCTCGCCCCCGCCCCCACCTCCCATCCCTCCCCCTCCTGCCTCTCTGCGCGCGTCCTCCCCTGCCCTCCCTCCCCGATCCCGTCTACACTGGCAGCTCCCTGGACGCACCACCAGGCAGGTGGTCGGGACCTCACGGCTCATCTCAGGAGAGAGCAGATGTGAAAAGCCACTGGAGTTCAGGCCTCTGGATGAGCTTTGCTCCTCTTGCCCCTGCATGGGGGCCCCGGAGGGGAGAGAGGGGCTCGGGGGAGGGGGCAGGCCGGGCAGCCAGCCAGGCGGCGCCCCGTGCCTCTGCCCCTCTGGGCCTCCCCGGGCTGGCGATGGTGTCTGCGCTGTGGGCCGTGCCAGCCAGGGTGGCACAGCAGCCAGCCAGTGCTCAGCACATGCTGAAGGTCCAGAGGCAGAAGCGGCGCCCCGGAGCACAGCTCAGCTCAAATGCGGAAGAGCTCTCAGCGCGGCCTCAGTGGGAGCGAGGCGCTCGTCTCTGGGGGTGTGTAAGGGGAGCTGCGTGACTCTGGGCCGGGACGCCGGAGGGGAGACTTCTGCGTCGAGGTGAGGCTGATCCAGGCTGACCCCCCTAAATGGGCACGGGGTCCGCCTCCTCCTGAGAGGCTGCTGCGCCCCGCCTCCCTCCCTGTTCACCCCGCAGGCAGGCTGAAAGGGCAGGGCCCCTTCCCCTGGCTGCCTCTGAGGCTGCCTCCCCCGCCCCCGAGCTGGGGGTCTAGAGCATTTAGAGGAGGGGGCACAGATGACTGAGGCTGTTGGGAAGGGCCCTGGGGCAGTGAGGCAGGAACACCCTCCTCCTGGAAGCTGGTTTGAGCTCAAGGTCACGACTCCAGAGGCGAAGGCTGGCAGGGCTGGGGGGCTGCACAGACCCCTGGACAGTAGAGAGTCCCCTTGGGCCGGGGGCACTGGGCTGCCTGCCTGTCAGGGGCTCTCCTGCCGGGAGGGTGGGGTCTCAGGCCCCAGAGGGTGTCAGGCCACCCTCCCAGCCCCACGGGCACGTGGAAGAGCCAGCAATGTCCTTTGGGCAGGGCGGGCTGGGGTCTGCTCCTCAGCCAAGGCCGCAGAGCCTCTGTGTTCAGAAGATGGTGTGGGCGCCGCACAGCCTCCTCTCTGCTCCTCCCAACGCCCAGGGATGAGGGTGGGGCCTGGACGGGGCAGCCAGTCCCTCGTGCCCTCTAATGGGATTAGAGCCCCACCCAGGCCTCCCTGGAGGTGGAGGAACTTCCCTGCTCACTGCCGCTGGGCCGGGCCTGGGCCTGGCTCGCCGAGGGCATGCTGGTGGAGGTGAGTGGGGGCCCCTCTGTGTGCTTGGCCTGCCTGCTCTCTTGTGCTCTGGGGATCCGCCACGCCAGGAGCTGGCCTGCTGATTCAGAGAACACAGCCTGCAGCCTGCCCGCCCGCCAGAGCCAACTGACCCACTGAGCCACAGGCAAGGAAATCACCGTTGGCTGTGGTAACTGAATTCTGGGTGGTTTGTTACACAGCATGAGCTGACTCATACACATAAGCACTACCATTATCTTCTGATGCCACCGATGAAGAAGCTGAGGCTCAGAGAGGTTGGGTCACTCAGCTTGAGGTCACGCAGCTTGAGGAGGCGATGGAGAGTCAAGTCCAACTACCTTTTAGGCCTGGAGGGCAGCGTCAGGCAGGTGAGGGGCTTGGCAGCTCTCAGGGTGCTGGGCTCAGGCCCTGGGTCTGGGGGCCTTGACCATCTCCTGCTCCCTCTCTTGGCTTGCGGGTTTTCTGGCCAGATGCCAGGATCCAGCACATTTATCTGCCGGACGCCTCGCAGACGGACCTGGCCAGGACTCCTCCGTGCGTCCTGCACCCTGTGGTGGCCTCCAGCTGGTAGCTCAGCCACTTCGAGCCTCCACCCAGCAGCTGGAGGGATAAGCCTCGGTCATCCACCTGACCCTACTACGCCTGTGGCTCCCCAGTACCCTGAGGATCGAGTCCTGATTCCTTATCACTTTATTTGATGCTTTTGAACTGTGGGGTTGGAGAAGACTCTTGAGAGTCCTGTGGACTGCAAAGAGATCCAACCAGTCCATTCTGAAGGAGATCAGCCCCGGGATTTCTTTGGAAGGAATGATGCTAAAGCTGAACCTCCAGTACTTTGGCCACCTCATGTGAAGCGTTGACTCATTGGAAAAGACTGATGCTGAGAGGGATTGGGGGCAGGAGGAGAAGGGGACAACCGAGGATGAGATGACCGGATGGCATCACGGACTCGATGGATGCAAGTCTGAGTGAACTCCGGGAGTTGGTGATGGACAGGGAGGCCTGGTGTGCTGCGATTCATGGGGTTGCAGAGTCGGACACGACTGAGCGACTGGACTGAACTGAACTGAACTGAAGGCCCGAGAGGGCCTGGTGACCCGCCCTGTGTGCAGCAGACCTGACTCACACTTACCACACACCCCACACATTCACAGCACTCTTGCACACTCACATTCATCCTCACCAACCTGCTCATTCACATATGGTCAGCCTCACTCGCACACACTCATCCACACACACCCACACTCGTATCTACACTCACACACACACTCAGTCTCCGGCCTCCTGGCCTCTGTGCCTGCTCTTCCCCTGCCAAGAATGCCTCTCTCTGGCTCCCCTCACCAGCTCAGCCATACAGCCTCTTCCAGGAAGCCCTTCCTGCCTGCGCTTGGCCAGCCCCATCTTCCTGGGTCGCATGTCCCACGCACTTTGTCATTGACGACAGATCCCACGCGGGCTCGGAGCAGGGGCTCATTCAGCATTTACCTGCCACTGCTTACCGCAGGGGCTGCTGGGAGGGTGTGAGGGCCCTCCCAGCCCCGGGAGTGAGGGATGACCTCTCTGAGGGCGTGGGGATCTCCCCAGGCCCAGCCTCCTAGCCTTCCCGGGATCCTCTAGGCTTCTGGGCCCAAGTACTCACCGTGACCCAGCCCCGGGGCTGTGACTGTGTAGGGTCTGACCTCGGTGTCTCTGGTCCCACCTGCCCCGTTTGTGCCCCTCCCCACGAGATCCTGAAACTGGCGAGTGGACGGAGCCAGGAGACCCTGGCCATTGCCCTGCGGCCAGCTGTGAACCCGATAAGCTAACAGTCAGCTTGGCCGCTGAGAGCCCAGGTCTGTGCGATGGGGCGGCCGGGGCTGTTTCCACGGAGGCCACGGAACACGAGATGCTGTCCATGAAGTACCCGTCCAGGGCTGGTTAAACCTTCCGTGCAGGGATCCAACCCCCTTCTTCCCGGAGACATTGTCTAGGCCTGGCCCCCCACCCCCAGCACTGAGCTGCTCCCAGGAAGCCCCACGGACGCCCCCACCCAACACGGAGGCGCCGAGCCACCTTCGTTCTCCGGCCCCCACCTGCTGCGGGGGGGCGGGGCACGGAGAGCCCCGGGGCCGGGCGGGCTGCCTTTCCTCTAAGCCTGAGTCACCAGTCTCGGAATCCTGGCCTGACCTTGGGTGCGGGGGTCAAGCCTCCTTGTTTGGGGGCCCCACCCTCCCAACCGGAGAACCTGCAGGGCCCCGGGGCCATCTTCGTGAGGACGCCTGCCTGCTGGGGCGGGCGGTGACGTGCACTCTGGATGGATGGCAGCGGAGCCCGGTGCAGGGGAGCCGAGCTCCCGAGGACTTGGGGTTCCCGTGTGTTGTGTGGATCATGCAAATCTACCCTCTCCCCAAGTGTGTGCTGACCCAGTGCTGACGGTGAAACCGAGTGGGACCCTGTGGGGCCCCCGGCCGTGAAAGTCTTTCCGTACCCCTCTGTGTCTTATCTGTAGAGAGCAGACTCCAGCTTCTGGGACCTCCCCTGAGCCCAAAAGGGCAGATTCAGATGGTTGTTGATCACTGGGGAGAGAGAACGTAGAGACAACAGGGCCCACTGCTTCCAGATCAGAGGTGCACAGGCCTGGTGCCCCCTGATCCCACTAGCAAACGCGCCCCTGAGCCACGGCTGTGAAATTGAAGTGGAAAGTGAAGCTGCCCAGCCGTGTCTGACTCTGTGACCCCGTGGACTGCAGCCCACCGGGCTCCTCTGTCCATGGAATTTTCCAGGTGAGAGTACTGGAGTCGGTTGCCATTTCCTGCTCCAGGGGATCTTCCTGACCCAGGGATCGAACCTGAGTCTCCTACATTGCTGGCAGACGCTTTACCGTCTGAGCCGCTCCTCAC
>SJYC01021381.1:0-10159 GCA_006408675.1 Madoqua kirkii | reverse complement strand
TGGTGATGGACAGGGAGGCCTGGTGTGCTGCGATTCATGGGGTTGCAGAGTCGGACACGACTGAGCGACTGGACTGAACTGAACTGAACTGAAGGCCCGAGAGGGCCTGGTGACCCGCCCTGTGTGCAGCAGACCTGACTCACACTTACCACACACCCCACACATTCACAGCACTCTTGCACACTCACATTCATCCTCACCAACCTGCTCATTCACATATGGTCAGCCTCACTCGCACACACTCATCCACACACACCCACACTCGTATCTACACTCACACACACACTCAGTCTCCGGCCTCCTGGCCTCTGTGCCTGCTCTTCCCCTGCCAAGAATGCCTCTCTCTGGCTCCCCTCACCAGCTCAGCCATACAGCCTCTTCCAGGAAGCCCTTCCTGCCTGCGCTTGGCCAGCCCCATCTTCCTGGGTCGCATGTCCCACGCACTTTGTCATTGACGACAGATCCCACGCGGGCTCGGAGCAGGGGCTCATTCAGCATTTACCTGCCACTGCTTACCGCAGGGGCTGCTGGGAGGGTGTGAGGGCCCTCCCAGCCCCGGGGTGAGGGATGACCTCTCTGAGGGCGTGGGGATCTCCCCAGGCCCAGCCTCCTAGCCTTCCCGGGATCCTCTAGGCTTCTGGGCCCAAGTACTCACCGTGACCCAGCCCCGGGGCTGTGACTGTGTAGGGTCTGACCTCGGTGTCTCTGGTCCCACCTGCCCCGTTTGTGCCCCTCCCCACGAGATCCTGAAACTGGCGAGTGGACGGAGCCAGGAGACCCTGGCCATTGCCCTGCGGCCAGCTGTGAACCCGATAAGCTAACAGTCAGCTTGGCCGCTGAGAGCCCAGGTCTGTGCGATGGGGCGGCCGGGGCTGTTTCCACGGAGGCCACGGAACACGAGATGCTGTCCATGAAGTACCCGTCCAGGGCTGGTTAAACCTTCCGTGCAGGGATCCAACCCCCTTCTTCCCGGAGACATTGTCTAGGCCTGGCCCCCCACCCCCAGCACTGAGCTGCTCCCAGGAAGCCCCACGGACGCCCCCACCCAACACGGAGGCGCCGAGCCACCTTCGTTCTCCGGCCCCCACCTGCTGCGGGGGGGCGGGGCACGGAGAGCCCCGGGGCCGGGCGGGCTGCCTTTCCTCTAAGCCTGAGTCACCAGTCTCGGAATCCTGGCCTGACCTTGGGTGCGGGGGTCAAGCCTCCTTGTTTGGGGGCCCCACCCTCCCAACCGGAGAACCTGCAGGGCCCCGGGGCCATCTTCGTGAGGACGCCTGCCTGCTGGGGCGGGCGGTGACGTGCACTCTGGATGGATGGCAGCGGAGCCCGGTGCAGGGGAGCCGAGCTCCCGAGGACTTGGGGTTCCCGTGTGTTGTGTGGATCATGCAAATCTACCCTCTCCCCAAGTGTGTGCTGACCCAGTGCTGACGGTGAAACCGAGTGGGACCCTGTGGGGCCCCCGGCCGTGAAAGTCTTTCCGTACCCCTCTGTGTCTTATCTGTAGAGAGCAGACTCCAGCTTCTGGGACCTCCCCTGAGCCCAAAAGGGCAGATTCAGATGGTTGTTGATCACTGGGGAGAGAAACGTAGAGACAACAGGGCCCACTGCTTCCAGATCAGAGGTGCACAGGCCTGGTGCCCCCTGATCCCACTAGCAAACGCGCCCCTGAGCCACGGCTGTGAAATTGAAGTGGAAAGTGAAGCTGCCCAGCCGTGTCTGACTCTGTGACCCCGTGGACTGCAGCCCACCGGGCTCCTCTGTCCATGGAATTTTCCAGGTGAGAGTACTGGAGTCGGTTGCCATTTCCTGCTCCAGGGGATCTTCCTGACCCAGGGATCGAACCTGAGTCTCCTACATTGCTGGCAGACGCTTTACCGTCTGAGCCGCTCCTCACCGAATCCTATGCGTCCCTGTTGGGGCTCACGAGTTTTCATTGTGCTCTTTGTCTGGCAAAGCAGTGAAGCTCTTCTCTCCGTTAGCCCAGAACTTGGTCTCCGAGATTCCATTCGGCACTGGCGCACGTAGGCCGAGTCGTCAGCACCAGCGGAGGGGCAGGGAGACACGACTTCTCCCCAAACACGCGTGTACCTGGTCCGAGACACTAGGGCCTCACTCTGAGTGGAGGCCTGGAGGAGGGCAGGCTCCTGGGGTGAGAGAGAGAGAGTCCAGGCGGAGCTGTAGGGCTGAGGGTGGGGTGGCGCCTCACCCTTAAGACGCAGGGTGCCCCCAGCCGCTGTGCGGCCTGGACGTGACCACGGTCGTGCTGGGGCCGGCACTCCCTCCCAGGGGGCCCCTGCACCGTGCCCAGCCTTGCGCAGGGTGCAGGGGAGACAGGTGAGCATGTGGTGAGAGGGGCCGGGCCAGCGGCAGGCCCAGCGGCACCTTCAGAAAGCACGGCTGGGATGTGGCCCAGGGGAACGGACCGCAAGAGGGGACCAGGCGTCCCTGTGCCCGTGGTCACGGGATGCGCCAGCCGCCCCTGCCCACACGCGCCGGTCTCATCGGAAGCAAGTGACAGCTGCCGGATCCAAACCAGCAGAGGAGCCCACAGCCAGAAGCCTAGCCGCCGAGCGCCAGGGCTAGAGTCTCGGTGGTTCTTTCGGGGCGGGGGCGGGGAGCGGGGGCGTGTAGGGTTGGGCCGCTTCTGCGGGGAGCTCTGGACCCCTCTGGGTTGGCGGCTTTGCAGGGCGGCACTCTGCAGTGAGTCGCCGTCACTGTGCACTTGCTGTAAGTTTGTTACCCTTTTTTTTTTAGCAGGCGGCACAGCTTGCTGGGATCCCAGCTCCCCTCCCAGAGACTGAACCTGGACCCTCACTGGGGAAGCTTGTTACACTTTAAGAACATCCAGGAGTTACATTTTAAGGGAGGGTGATCCCCCAGGGGAGCTCCTCGTTACCCCCAAGGCTCTCAGGGGCTTTGGAAGGCTGGAAACTTCCCTCTCAGTCACGGAGCCACCGGCTTGTCACTCTGGAGACTGGGGTCGGGGGTCTCACCAGACTGGTCCAGGCCTCCATCATCCCCAGGCGGGGTCCAGGGGGTTCCAGGTGGGCTCGGGGGGCATGGGGGAGAACACGCTCTCTGTGGGGGTGACCAGATGGGGGAAGGGCCCTGATACAGCAGGAGGCATCCTGGGGTGGGGGTCGCTGCTCAGCCTCTCACTGGCTGCCCCCCGCCTGCCGCCCGTGGCCCCTCCAGGATGGGAGCCAGGCAGCTGCGGGAGGAAAGAACGTTCTAAGGCCATTCGTGGCCTAGTTACCATGGCAAACACTGGGGAAAAGAGAAAATCCACCCAAATCGTCCTGGTGCTGGACACGCAAGCCCACCGCTCAGGTGAGGCTGGGCGCCCGCACCCGCGTGTGCATGTGGACACGTGTGTGTGCACGTGTGTGCACGTGTGTGCTTCCGGGCACGGTTTGCACAATGCACACAATTTTCTCTAAAGAAACAGGCAGCTTCTTTAGAAAGAGGACGGTTTTTTGAATTTCAATTGGCTGTCTCAACAATGTCCGTTTAATTAGCATGTTTTGAAGGGGAAATGAAAGAAAATTATAATTCATCTGAGAAAATGGTTGTACGTGCTCAGCTCTTCTGGTGGGTTCCGGAGGAGCGCTCCAGGTCTGCGAGCCTGAGCCCAGAGTGTCCAGGCCGGAGGAGGGAGGGATGAGCCCACACGGCCGGGGCGGGTGCCTCTGAGAGCCAGCCGGCCAGGCGAGCACAGGGAACCAGGAGGTGGAAGGGGGTGCAGGCTGAGGGTCCTCGCTCTGGACTTTGTCATCCAGGAGCCACGAGTGTGGAGCTGTGGCTGTTCAGCCGCTAAGCTGTGTCCGACTCTGTGGCCCCATGAACTGCCGCAGGCCAGGCTCCTCTGTCCTCCGCCGTCTCCTGGAACTGGCTCAATCGCAAGTCCATTGAGTCAGATGTTATCTAACCTACCTCATCCTCTGCCACCCCTTTCTCCTTTTGCCCTCAGTCTTTCCCAGCATCAGGGTCTTTGCCAATGAGTCAGTTCTTCTCATCAGGTGGCCAAAGTGTTCAGCTTCAGCATCAGTCTTTCCAATGAATATTCAGGGTTGATTTCCTTCAGGATGGACTGGTTAGATCTCCTTGCAGTCCAAGGGACTCTCAAGAGTCTTCAGCACTGTAGTTAGAAAGCATCAATTCTTCGGCGCTCGCCTTCTTTGTGGTCCAGCTCTCACACCCGGACGTGATACTGGACAATGATAGTTTCGACCACATGGATCTTTGTTGGCAAAGTGATGTCTCTGCTTTTAAAACACTCTGTAGCTGGTCACAGCTCTTCCTCCAAGGTGCAAGCGTCTTCTAATTTCATGGCTGTGGTCACCGTCTACGGTGATTTTGGAGAAGAAAGAAAATAAAATCTATTGCTGCTTCTTGGGCTTAAATTCTCACTTTGCCAGAACTCACCCAAATTGGGCTCCCCATCTGTGAAATTTGCCAAAGGGTGATGACCGTGCAGCAAATAAAATGATGATCGAGAAAGGCCTCCATGAATTGCTGAGTCCTGGAGGACCCGGCCCTGACACTTCCTGAAGGGCCCCGGGCAGCTCGCTGTCCCACACGAGGGCCGAGTCCTAGCTTCTCTCCAAACGGGAGCACCTTCCAGTGGCCCAGGCTTGGTGGTGCAGGGGCCCAAGGCCTCACTCTGTGGGTGCTCCTGGGCACCTCCGGATGGCTCCAGGCTGGGACCCTCGAAGGTCTCGCCGTCCCACCAAGGCTCCTGCTCCACACAAGGGCCCCTGCCCTGGGGCTGAGCTCCCTTGGGGCTCCTGCTGTGGCCAGGCACGTGCCTCCCCTCACCCACCAGGCTCGTGAGTCTCCCTGCAGCCTGCACGCCCCTGCGGGGGTCCACCACAAAGGGGGCTGGGGCCTGAGCTGGGGGCGGGCAGTCCTGGGCTGCCCTCTGCTCCGTGGGTGCCAGCCTGCACCAGCATGCCATAGCTCTGCGGGCAAGTCTTACCCAAGATGCTAGGAAATCAGCTGTGTCACAGAGGGGACCTGGGTGAAAGGTGTGGCCCCATTTCCAGAAGAGCGGGGCCCCTTCAACAGGAGGTGCCAGGCAACCTGCATTTCCGGGGTCGTGAGGAACCCGCTCCCCTTCCTGAACGCGCAGCTGTTGGGCGGGAGCCAGGCCCCGTCCTCTGGCTGAACCGGGGACTGTTGTCACCCGCTGGAAGGTGAGGAGGTAGAGGCGCCGCTCGCACGGGCCCGCTGGTAACTACTGGCTGCCTCTCGTCCCTGCCTGGGACTCCAAAGCAGAGCCGTGGGGCGAGGAGACCCCAGGTGTCCGCCTGCGCCCTCTGCACACTGGCCTCGGGCAGCGGGACGCGGCGGCCGCTGTGCACACTCGCTGGTCCTGCCCATCCCCAGCCTCCGCGTCGCGTCTAGCACGTTACGTGTGCATGAACTCACAAGGCGAGGACCCATTTCACAGAGGCGAAAACCGAGGCCGAGAATGTCTACACGCACGTGGGGATGGTCAGAGGGAGCTGAGTTGGACCCAAGTCGCTCTGGCTGGAGGCCAGCGCTCCCTCCAGGAGCCCCTCTGCACACCATGTCCACATGTCGCCCCGGGGTCCACTCCATGCCCCTCGTGCGTCCTGTGCCCCCGGGAGCGCAGTGGCCGCGCCAGCCTGTGCCTCCCCCAGGCCCAACCCCAGCGCCTTTCCCTCCGCAGGCCTCGGCTGGAGTTGGACAGAGGGACAGGCGACCGGCAGGCGTGCAGGGGGCCCTGTCACAGAAGCCGTGGGCTCTGCCTTAGCATAGGGAGGCACGCAAGGCCGTGCCCCAGGTGAGGAAGGCCCGGCCCCCACACGCGGGCCGCGCTTCGCAGGGGGCAGGGCCGCGCTGGGATGGAACCTCGCCTCTAGGAAGGACGTGAACCTAGGTGCCCCCCACCAGGCCCCTCGCTGGTGCCCAGGCAGGCATGACTGATCGAGCAGCGCCCCTTCTCCCGCAGAGCCTGGCTCCCAGCCCTCCTTCTGCAGCCAGAAGCAGCTGATTGCAGCTGGCACCAGAGGCCGCCCTGGCGCGCTGGCTGTCAGTCACCACTAAGGCTGACCGAGGCCCGAGCCTGCCGGCGCCCCAGCCTGCGGCACCGCGGGCTCCTGGGGGAGGGCGGCTCAGACTTGCTTTCTGCTGGCCTTTCCACACCGCCTGGCCAGCATCCGCCAGGGGTGCCCAGAGCCGGCTGCCCCAAGGAGCTCTGCGGTCCACCCCAAAGGCTCCAGGCTGGAGTCGAGGCCCAGCCCTGACCAGTCGTTGCCCTCTGAGACCAGGCAGAACCCTCTGGGCCTCAGCAATGCTCGGTCCCGGGCCCCACGCCCAGTGACGGGCGTCTGTGGGTCTCGGCCTGGAGCAGGCTGGGAAGCTGCACTTTCCACAGGCAGGGGCAGGGCTCCGGGACCCCAGCAGAGCGCACCGTGTGGTCCCTTCTCTGGACGGCCGGGCACTGATGCCTCTGGGACAGCCGTCTCCTGAGAGAGGGGCAGGCTGCCCGCGGGGGTGGGCGCCCCACCCTAGCCGTCACCGCGCCCTCCTGCGGTTCTCCAGGGGCGTCCCCCGGCTGCGGGGGTGGTCTCACGTGCTCTGGCTCCGCTTCTTGCTCAGTGGAGCCAGGCTGGTCCTCGCCAGAACCTTCCTCCCGCCACCCGCCCAGCTCCAGGCCGGCCTGAGCAGACTGCTGGCCTGCCGGGCCTGAGTGGCCTCCTGGAGCCTCGGTCACGGAGCCTCCTCAGCTCCGCCTGGGCCCCAGCATCTCTCACCCGTTTCCCAGCAGCCTTGCCGGTGATGGGCCCAGACTCCCTACTGGTGTCCCCGGGACCCCGGGCTCCTGGGCCCCTCTGGAAGTGGGTCCTCAGCGCTTGAGCAACTGGCTCGGAGCCTCCGCCTGGGGCGGGGGTCCCGGCTCCGGCCCTGGAGTTGCGTCACTTTGGAGGCACCTCAGCCTCCTGGGCATTGTGCACCTGCCCCTGGGCCGTGCGGGAGTCTCGGGAGAAGGAAAGAGAGCAGGCCCTATATGGTGACTTTTTGCCCCACGTCACGGGGACCGTGCCGTCCGAGGAGCGAGGGTCTGACGTAATGAGATGGGGTGTGCGGTGCCTGGCATGGGGCAGTGGGCACTGTAAGGGTGGTGCCCCCACGCTCCTCGGTAGGGGGATAGCCGCCCGCGGGCTTCGGGGCCGGGAGCCACCCGACCTCCGCACAGACACACAGGGAGCCCTCTGTGCTCAGAGCCACCGCCCACCGCCTGCCTGCCCGCTCCGGGCTGCCAGCCACAGGCGGCCCTGGGCCGCCCCCTCCAGCCCACTGAAAGTCAACAGACCCGTTTTAGCAAACGTGGAATCCGCAGAAAAACAGAGAGGTGTAAACAAAGTCCCCAGAGGCCCCCTCCCCAGCCCGGCCTCCGGAGTCGAGCCCTTCTGGATTATTCCTGCCCGGTTCTCCTTCTCACACCCTGATGAAGCCCTGAGCCTTCCCCCTGCAGTGGGTGCCATGTTCGGGGCGTTGGTGCTCAGCGCATCCACAGCGCCGGGCCCTCCGGAAGCTCAGCGTTCAGACGGGGAGACTGGGTGGCCTGGGGGGTGTGTGGCCGCAGAGGACCTCGGGGGCCGTGGCCCCTAGGTGTGGACCCTGGTCCTCCTGGCCCCCGGTCGGGCGCTGGTCACCACGGGACTGAACCTCGAGTGAGCACAAACAGCAGATCGAGGGAAACGTCTGAGCCTCCCAGAGGCTGGTGGGGCCAGTGGGCCGGCCAGGCTGGGCTTCTCAGGGTCGGGGGCCACGCTGACCCCGGGGGCCTTTCTAGGGGCGGCTGGACAGCTCCTGGACCCCGGGGGCCACAGCTGGAGCTCTGGCCACCACCCTCCCCTGGAGGCCACGTGGGCTTGGCTGTCTGTCCCCGGGGTTTTTTCTCTCTGGCTCCTTGTCCGTGTCCAGCCTGGGCAGAGGCAGAGGCAGCGGGTTGGCTCCCAGGAGCCTCCATAGCAGTCACCCCCCTAACGGCGGCGGCAGCTCCCGGCGTGCCCAGTGGGCCCCCCCCCCCGTGTGCGTTGCCGTTGCTCTGGGGATGCGGGGGAGAGCGGGGCAGGCCTTGGTCTTCTCCCCGCCGCCCGACAGGGGCCGACCGTCGCTGCGTCACGGGGTGGGGAGGGAACGGGCGGCCGTGGCCCGGAAGTGGACGTGCTCGTGGTGCATGTGGGAGTCTACGGGTGTGCCCCTGTCTCTTATACACATCTCCTGCCCTCCCCCGGGCTAGCCTTCCAGCTCGGTTAGCTGGCCCGTGGACAGGGCTGTCTCCCAGGTGAGCACGCCTTAGAAAAATGACTTCATTATCACCTTCGGCAGCTTGGAGCTGGGAGACGGATGTGTGTGGCCGAGAGGGGGCAGGCGGTGTGGATGCCCCCCCTGCTGCTCCTCGGGCAGCTGGGCCCTGGGTGGCAGGAGGGCCTGGGGACCCCCGCTGGAGCAGGCCTATGTAGATGGATCTGTGGGCCCGGGGGCAGGAGGGAAATATTGCATTATGATAACAAATCACTCCGTTGATTGGAACTTAATTACGTCTCTTTTATCTTGGTGACAGTTACGCACCTGGGCTCAAGGCTGGCCTGGGGGTGGTGGGGGTGCTCATCCCCCGGGGATTAATGAAACCACGCCGAACTCCGCGGCCCTAGAGGGAGCCACGGCGGGCCCCTCCTCCTCCTGGGCAGGCCAGACAAAGCGGGTTTCTCCTGCAGCAGAACAACAGTCACAGGGTCTTAGCAGGGGGTGGGGGGTCGTTGATTGGAACTTAATTACGTCTCTTTTATCTTGGTGACAGTTACGCACCTGGGCTCAAGGCTGGCCTGGGGGTGGTGGGGGTGCTCATCCCCCGGGGATTAATGAAACCACGCCGAACTCCGCGGCCCTAGAGGGAGCCACGGCGGGCCCCTCCTCCTCCTGGGCAGGCCAGACAAAGCGGGTTTCTCCTGCAGCAGAACAACAGTCACAGGGTCTTAGCAGGGGGTGGGTGGGCAGCTGGGGGTGGGCAGTGGGTCTGCCCAGTCCTGCCCAGCCAACCAAGGAAAGCAAATTGGCCTTAGCCACGCTCTGGGTCCAAGGGGCCCTGCCAGAGCCTGACCCCCTAAGTGCACAACGATATTGTCCCAGCTCTGCCGCGGCCGACCACGGTGCGGCCCTGGACGAAGGGTGTCCTATTCCAGGAGCCTCAGCACCGCGAGGTGAGCCGGCCCCGGAGGGTGGGCCGCCAGACCTCCAGGAGGCCTCCCGGCTGACATGGGAGTTCTGTTCAGAGAGTGAAATCCAACTATGCGTCCCCTTTCTGAGGGCAAATGTATCCTGTGCGGGTTTTTCTGGAATGGTTTTGGTTTGAGAAACTCTGTCCCAGGACTGAACAAAATCCTGGTATTCTGGAGTTTCCGCGCTGTCCTGCGGCGGCTTTTCCCAGCCTGGGTGAGTTCAGATCCTGGGATGTGAGCATTAAGCCCAGTGGCCTCGCCTGGCTCCTTGATGTGTGGCCTCGATGGGTCCCAGGCTCCTCACCTGGAGAGTGGGGGAGGCCCCGGGCGCCCGGGCCTAGGATGAGCTGGAGCTCTCACCTCGCCTGGGGCCACCGCTCGCCAATATTGGCTACCAGGCCTCCAGGGACCCTTCCGGGGCCCATGATAGGTCCTAGGGCACAAAGGTGGAGGTGGAGGCACAGAGCCGGGCCGTCGCCTGGCCAGGGCCCCGCAGCTGCCAAGCGGCAGAGGCAGGATTCGAGCTGGGAGCTGGGCCCAGGGTCTGCTCTCGGGGAGAGGCCTCCTGTCTGGCCACGGGCAGGCTGTTATCATGTACACGACGGTTCACTCGTCAAACAGTAAATATTCTCTACACTTGGCAAGACACGCGGGGCAAATCGCGTGGTATTTGGGTGGGAGAATGTGGTTCCCACGCTAAGCCTGGGGCAGGGGCTGATGGCTCCAGCATGCCTCAGACCCCGGGGGCTCTCCTGACCCTCTCTGGGCCCCACTTGGGCCGGGGCTGCTCTGAGGTTCTTTTGCACCTGCGCCCACCCAGTTACAGAAGCTGGGGCTTGGGGGAGCGTCACCTGGGGGGCTTGGGGGAGCATCACCTGGGGGGCTTGGGGGAGCATCACCTGGGG
>SJYC01021380.1:0-22177 GCA_006408675.1 Madoqua kirkii | reverse complement strand
TGCACCTGCGCCCACCCAGTTACAGAAGCTGGGGCTTGGGGGAGCGTCACCTGGGGGGCTTGGGGGAGCGTCACCTGGGGGGCTGTCTAGGGTCCTTGGCGGAAGTTCCTGACGCTCCTCCGGGTGATGGCGTCTGGGTGGGTCCCCGCCTGCTGCTTACCCCGGAGGCTGCGAGCGGCCACACCAGTCTGCCTTCTGATGGAGACAGCAGGGGCAACCTCCGCAGAGTTACCGCAGTTTCATAGACTGGCTGATGGCCGCTGAGTCATCGCACGGGGCGATCCATCACCCAGGCTGCAGACGGCAGGAGCCGGGGGCGCGTTGTCGTTGCTCTGGGGATGCGGGGGAGAGCGGGGCAGGCCTTGGTCTTCTCCCCGCCGCCCGACAGGGGCCGACCGTCGCTGCGTCACGGGGTGGGGAGGGAACGGGCGGCCGTGGCCCGGAAGTGGACGTGCTCGTGGTGCATGTGGGAGTCTACGGGTGTGCCCTGTGGGTGTGAGCCTGCTCGGGGCTGCACACAGCCCTGGGGGTTCACACACGAACCATCCAGAGCAGACTCCGGGGCCCGGCTCCCCGGCTGGAATCCTTTTACAGCTTGTGTCCGCTGATGCTGTTCAGACGTGCCCTTTAGGGGGTCTGAGGCACGACTCGGAGCTGGACGGGGGGCCCACACGCGTGTGTCATTCACCCCCAGGCACGTCCCCACCTCAGACCTCTCGTCTGAAGATGGTGACCATGGCGGAGGCGACGTGACACAGTGACACGGTGCTGACAGTGTGTGCGTGCGCGTGTTTCTGTATGTGTGTGCCTCTGTGTGTGTGTGTGTTTGCGTGTGTGCGTGCCCACGTGCATCTGTGTGTGTTCCTCTCTTTATGTGTGTGCATGTGTGTACATGTGCATGTGTGCGCCTGTGGGGTGTGTGTGTATGTGTCTGTGTGTGCGTGCGTGTCTGCGTGTGTGCCTCTCTCTATGTGTGTGCATGTGCATGCGTGTGCGTGTATGTGTCTCTGTGTCTGTGTGTGCACGCATGCATGTGTGTCTGTGTGTGTCTGTGTGTGTGTGTATGTGTGTGCATGTGTCTGCGTGTGTGTCTATGTGTTTGTGTGCATGTGTGTGCACACACGTTTGTGTCTGTGTGTGTGTGTGGGTGTGTGTGTGTACACGTGCAGAGATTTATCGTAGGAAATTGGCTCACGAGACCCCGAAGGTGGAGTGGTCCCACCGTCTCCCGCCCGGGTGCCGATGGTGTCAGTCCCAGGCTGAGTCTGAGGGCCTGAGAACCCAGAGCTGGTGCTGTGAGCTGCTGTCCGGTGGCCGCAGTGGGCCGCTGCCCCACCTCCAGCGCCGGCAGAGAGCACATGCCCCCTGTCTCTGCCTTTCTGTTCTATTCAGGCTCCTGGTGGATGGGTTGACGAGGCCACTGACGCTGGGGATGGCAGTTCACTCTATAACCTCCACTGGTGCTCACACTAATCCCGCATGGAGACAGCCTCACAGATGCGCCCAGAGTTGCGTCCAACCAGCTGCCTGGACACTGTGTGGCCCAGCCCGTGGACCTGTCATATTAACCCTCACAGGTGGGCTGGTATGCGGGCATACGGTCACCGGTGCCAGCTCCTGTGGGCTTGTCGGGTGTGTGTGTGCAGACATGTGCGAGGGCATGGATTTCCCTGGGTGTGCTTACCTGTGGGCTTGCTGCAGTGTGTTGAGGGGTGGCATGGGGTCCCAGGGCCTCCAGGGCTGTGGGAAGGAGAAGAGGCCACCGGGACCCCAAATCTGGCACCACCAGGGGACGCAGGTGGGAGAAACCTGGCCCAGTCCCACACCAGGAGCTGCATCCCTCAGACCCTCTGGCTCAGCCGACACCCTAGTCCCCCAGCCCGAAAGGGAACAGATGTGCTTGTTTCAGTTCAGTTTGCTCCCTCAGGCGTGTCCGACCCTTTGTGACCCCGTAGACTGCAGCAGGCCAGGCCTCTCTGTCATCATCGTCTCCCGGAGTTCACTCAAACTCGTGTCTGTTGAGTCGGTGATGCCATCCAACCATCTCATCCTCTGTCGTCCCCTTCTGTTCCTGCCTTCAGTCTTTCCCAGCATCAGTCTTTTCCAGTGAGTCAACTCTTTGCATCAGGTGGCCAAAGTATTGGAGTTTTAGCTTTAGCATCAGTCCTTCCAATGAATACCCAGGACTGATCTCCTTTAGGATGGTCTGGTTGAATCTCCTTGCAGTCCAAGGGACTCTCAAGAGTCTTCTCCAACACCACAGTTTTCTTTACAGTCCAACTCTCACATCCATACATGACCACAGGAAAAACCATAGCTTTGACTAGACAGATCTTTGTTGGCAAAGTAATGTCTCTACTTTTTAATATGCTATCTAGGTTGGTCATAACTTTTCTTCCAAGGAGCAAGTGTCTTTTCATTTCATGGCTGCAGTCACCATCTGCAGTGATTTTGCAGCCCCTCGTAATAAAGTCTGCCACTGTTTCCACTGTTTCCCCATCTATTTGCCATGAAGTGATGGGACCAGATGCCATGATCTTCGTTTTCTGAATGTTGAGCTTTAAGCCAACTTTTTCACTCTCTTCTTTCACTTTCTTCAAGAGGCTCTTTAGTTCTTCTTTGCTCTCTGCCGTAAGGGTGGTGTCATCTGCATATCTGAGGTTACTGATATTTCTCCTGGCAATCTTGATTCCAGCTTGTGCTTCATCCAGCCCAGCGTTTCTCATAATGTACTCTGCATAGAAGTTAAATAAGCAGGGTGACAGTATACAGCCTTGACGGACTCCTTTTCCTATTTGGAACCAGTCTGTTGTTCCATGTCCAGTTCTGACTCTTGCTTCCTGAGCTGCATACAGGTTTTTCAGGAGGCAGGTCAGGTGCTCTGGTGTTCCCATCTCTGCCAGCATTTCCCGCAGTTCACTGTGATCCACAGGCAAAGGCTGGCACAGTCCATAAGGCAGAAGTGGGCGCAGTGTTTGTTACACCCCCAGAGACTCGGGGTCCCAGCCGCCTCCATGTCCTAATTCCCGTTTCTGCGGAGAAACATACAAACGGCAATTAGAGTCTGGAGACGAGCTTCCAGATGAGCAGTCTGCACTTCAGAGTGTCATGGAGCTCGGCTGCTGACTTCTGGCCGGTCACCCTCAGCCAGCAGGTCACCGTCAGCCGCTCCTTGGCCGACATGTGGGAGGTCGGCGCGGCCTGGAGCCACCCTGGGCTGCCTCTCTGCAGGATGCCAGGCTGTCTCAGGTGTGGGGTCCGGCACGTCACCCTGATGTTCACATCAGCTTTGCTCCACGCAGCGAGTCCATTCAGGGCTGGTGGAAGAGATCGGCCCAGCGCCTTCGTGCGGCCCCTCCGTCCCAGGAAGCTGGTGGGAGAGTCGTGCAGGCCCAGAGAGTGACAAGGCCCACGTGGATGCTGCCCCGGCCCAGGTCTCACCTCCCGGCCGGCTGTTACCTGCCGTATGACAGGTGTGTGGCAGGAGGGCAGGTGCACAGACCCCGCACAGACCCTCTGGCCACCCGATCCCACAGGCCCGGGTCCGCCACAGGCGCGATGGAACCCTTCCGGAAGGGAGGGCCGCAGAGTGGGCTCTCCGCTCTCGGTGCCCTCGCTGTCTCTCGCCTCTATCCCCTCAGCCCTGAGCGCAGGGGACCGGGGACAGAGGGAGCCGCGTGCATGGAAGACTCCCCCAGGCACGCCCAGGCTCCCAGAGGAGGTGGTCTTGGAAGAGTCCGTTTGATCTGCCCGGTTCCTAGCAGGCTTGGGGGGGCCTCTGCATCCCCAGCCACGGCTGGGAGCGGCGCCTCCGGATGGTTCTTGGGGATGGTTCTCACAGATGCCCGACCTCTGAGAGCCTGACCCCACGAGACGGAGGCCCCGTTCATCTGGCTCGCTCAGCGACCGCCGCCAGGAAGGGACCGCGCCCCGAGCCCCCCGTACCTGAGTTGGCAGTTTAAGCTTCCGGCCTGAACCTCCCAATGACTCTCGTGCGGAAGGCCGACTGATGGAATGGGGACCATGGCTGCCTGCTGAGCCACGTGGGGAGGTGAGGCTCGCAGGCCAGACTCAGCTGCCCCCGGGGCCTTCCATGGAGCCCCAGGCCTCGCGGGCGGACCTGGCTGGCGGGCAGGCAGAGGGGCCACGAGGCCCGAGCCTGCAGGGTCCCGGGCAGGGTGCGCGTGTGATGCTCCCGCTCAGGGTCTGCACCCAGCCACCTGAGATGTGCTCCTCCCAGGAGCGGCAGCCCTGATGGAAGTCTCAGTGTCAGCCGGGAGGAGGTAGGCCCGGGCGGGGGCACTGGGCGGAGTCCGGGTGCACGCAGGGGTGTTGGGGGGCCAGGCCTGAGACAGGGGCGCGCCTCCCCGGCCTCTCCGCTTCCTGCAGAGCGGCTGCATTGAGCCTGGTGCCCCCAGCCCCCGAGAACAAAGCCCCAGGCCCCCTTTCATCTTCTCTGCTCAGGGTCCCGGGGGGAGGGACGAACAAAAGCCTGACGCAGCATCCCTTCCCGCCCCGTCACCCTGTGGCCCACCCTTTTCTTCCCTTTATAATGGGTTTTAATCGGGTCAGACCAAGATGGATGGCTCTGAGCTCTGGGTGAGGGGCTGCCCACCAGCTAGCCCCGGGGCCTGGTGCAGCCGGGACTGACCGCCAAGGGGTGTGCCCCCGAGGGCTGCAGGTGGGGTGCCCTCTGTCTTCTGGGAGACCCAGTCTTGGCCTCTTGGGGTGCTGGGCCCTCGGCCTCAATCTTGGCTCTAGTCTTCTCCCGATCCACCCCCCACGCCCCTGGAAGTTAGCCGGGCCATGAGTGGGCCCAGGGGTCCAGTCTTGTGCTCAGCTCTGGTGTAGGACGGCGGGGGGGACCCCGAGTCACTGCCCCTGCTGGAAAGGCCTGCAGCCGTCGCCCCCGTGGGAGCCGTGGCTCCTGCCGCCGTCTTCTGGGTTGCTGCTCACAGCTGCCGGCTCCTCGCCCGCTGCTTGTCCTCTTCAGCCCGCTTGCTGCTGTTCACTCGCTCAGTTGTGCCCGACTCTTCGCAACCCCACGGACCGCAGCACGTGACGCTTGTTTGCCCTCCCCTGTCTCCTGAGTCTGCTCAAATTCAGGACACTGAGTCGGTGATGCCATCCAACCATCTCATCCTCTGTTATCCCCCTCTGCTCTCGCCTTCAATCTTTCCCAGCATCAGGGTTTTCTCCAGTGAGCTGGCTCTTCCCATCAGGTGGCCAGAGTACTGGAGTTTCAGCTGCAGCATCAGTCCTTCTAATGAATATTCAGGACTGATTTCCTTCAGGATGGGCTGGTTGATCTCCTTGTAGTCCATGGAACTCTCAAGAGTCTTCTCCAACATCACAGTTCAGAAGCATCGATTCTTTGGCGCTCAGCCTTCTTTGTGGTCCAGCTCTCACATCCGTACCTGACCACTGGAAAAACCACAGCTTTGAGTATATGGACCTTTGTTGGCAAAGTGATGTCTCTGCTTTTTAATATGCTGTCTAGGCTTGTCAAAGCTTTTCTTCTAAGGAGCCAACATCTAATTTCATGGCTGCAGTTGCCGTCTGCAGTGATTTTAGAGCCCCTAAAATAAAGTCAGCCACTGTTTCCACTTTATTTCCCCTTCTATTTGCCATGAAGTGATGGGACTGGATGCCATGATCTTAGTTTTCTGAATGTTGAGCTTTAAGCCAACTTTTTCACTCTCCTCCTTCACCCTCATCAAGAGGCTCTTCTTCTTCACTTTCTGCCATAAGGGTGGTGTCATCTGCATTTCTGAGGTTATTGATATTTCTCCCGGCAGTCTTGATTCCAGCTTGTGCTTCTTCCAGCCCAGCGTTTCTCATGATGTACTCTGCATAGTTAAATAAGCAGGGTGACAATATACAGCCTTGACGTACTCCTTTTCTGATTTGGAACCAGTCTGTTGTTCCATGTCCCATTCTAACTGTTGCTTCCTGACCTGCATACAGGTTTCTCAAGAGGCAGGTCAGGTGGTCTGGTATGCCTCTCTCTTTCAGAATTTTCCGCATTTTGTGGTGATCCACACAGTCTTCTTCGGAGAAGGCAATGGCAACCCACTCCAGTACTCTTGCCTGGAAAATCCAATGGACAGAGGAGCCTGGTAGGCTGCAGTCCATGGGGTGGCTAAGAGTTGGACACGACTGAGCAACTTCACTTTCACTTTTCACTTTCATTCATTGGAAAAGGAAATGGCAACCCACTCCAGTATTCTTACCTGGAGAATCCCAGGGACAGAGGAGCCTATGGGCTGCCGTCTATGGGGTCGCACAGAGTCAGACACAACTGAAGCGACTTAGCAGCACACAGTCAAAGGCTTTGGCATAGTCATTGAAGGAGAAGTTAATATTTTTCTGGAAGGCTCTTGCTTTTTCTATGATCCAAAGAAAGCTGGCAGTTTTGTTCCTCTGCTTTTTCTAAACCCACCTCGTATGTTCACATGCTGCAGAAGCCTCGCTTGAAGGAGTCTGAGCATTACCTTGCTTGTGTGTGAAATGAGCACAATTGTACGGTAGTTTGAGCATTCTTTGGTATTGCCCTTCTTTGGAATCGAAATGAACACTGAACTTTTCCAGTCCTGTGGCCATCGCTGTATTTTCTGAATTTGCTGGCATATTGAGTGCAGCCCTTTCACAGCATCATCTTTCAGGATTTGAAATAGCTCAACTGGAATTCCATCATCTCCACTAGCTTTGTTCGTAGTGATGCTTCCTAAGGCCCATTTGACTTCTCACTCCAGGATGTCTGGCTCCAGGTGAGTGATCACACTATCATGGTTATCTGGGTCATGAAGATCTTTTTTGTAGATTTCTTCTGTGTATTCTTGCCGCCTCTTCTTAGTACCTTCTGCTTCTGATAGGTCCGTACCATTTCTGTCCTTTATCATTCCCACCCTTGCGTGAAATGTTCCCTTGATATCTCTGGTGTTCTTGAAGAAATCTCTAGTCTTCCCTACTCTATTGTTTTCCTCCATTTCTTTGCATTGTTCACTTAAGAAGGCTTTCTTATCTCTCCTTGTTATTCTTTGGAACTCTGCATTTAGTTGGGTATATCTTTCCTTTTCTCTCTTGCCTTTTATTTCTCTTGTTTTGTCATTTATTTGTAAAATCTAAAATTCTCCAAGCTAGGCTTCAACAGTACGTGAACCGTGAACTTCCAGATGTTCAAGCTGGTTTTAGAAAAGGCAGAGGAAGCAGAGATCAAATTGCCAACATCTATTGGGTTACCAAAAAAACAGAGTTCCAGAAAAACATTCTATTTTTGCTTTATTGACTATGTCAAAGCCTTTGACTGTGTGGATCAAGGGGGAAGTCAGCCTTTAGACAGATGTCCACCCTCCCTTGAAGTTGTCAGCATCTGAAATAAAGAAAACTTCCCTCCCACCAACCTGGCTATTGGCTTTTGAGCAGCGAGCAGCTGGACACCTTTTAGTAACACAGGCAAGAGCCTAATGCCTCCCAACTTCAGGGAGCACATCTCAATCTCTTCCAAGCACTCTATCATGCTCTGCTTAGATAGCAGCAGTGGTAGGGAGTCTCATGTCTCTGCAGGTCAGCGTGGGCCTGGAATCTCTTCCCTTCCAGTACAAGTCTTAATACATCTATGAATGGTTAGTTTTTTGAAAAAGTCTCTGACCTGGAGTGCTGGAGGGAAACACAGCATTCTAGATCTATGACATCCCTTCCAAAAACATATTCATGAACCCTCTCTATATTAAAGCTCTAAACTTCTCTCTGATGGCTGAAGTTGAGTGATGGTCACTGGATCATCTGACTACTTCTAAATGGCTTCCTCTTTAGATATTTAATAATTCTCTTTAGAATGAATGGCACTCTCCAATGATTGTCTTTTTTAAAAAAATTGAAGTATGATTGACCTGTATGCAGGTCAAGAAACAACAGTCAGAACCGGACATGGAACAATGGACTGGTTTCAAATTGGGAAAGGAGTACGTCAATGCTGTATATTGTCACCCTACTTATTTAACTTATATGCAGAGTACATCATGCGAAATGCTAGGCTGGATGAAGCACAAGCTGGAATCAAGATTGCCAGAAGAAATATCAGTAACCTCAGATGTGCAGATGACACCACCCTTATGGCAGAAAGTGAAGAGAAACTAAAGAGCCTCTTGATGAAAGTGAAAGAAGAGAGTGAAAAAGTTGGCTTAAAGCTCAACATTCAGAAAACGAAGATCATGGCATCTGGTCCCATCACTTCATGGCAAATAGATGGGGAAACAATGGAAACAGTGACAGGCTTTATTTTCCTGGGCTCCAAAATCACTCAGATGGTGACTGCAGTCATGAAATTAAAAGGTGCTTGCTCCTTGGAAAAAAAGCTATGGCCAACCTAGACAGCATATTAAAAGGCAGAGATATTACTTTGCCAACAAGGGTCCTTCTAGTCAAGGCTATGATTCTTCCAGTAGTCATGTATGGATGTGAGAGTTGGACTAGAAAGAAAGCTGAGTTCTGAAGAATTGATACTTTTGAACCGTGGTATTGGAAAAGACTCTTCAGAGTCCCTTGGACCACAAAGAGATCGAACCAGTCCATCCTAAATGAGATCAGTCCTGGGTGTTCATTGGAAGGACTGATGTTGAAGCTGAAACTCTGATACTTTGACCACCTGATGCAAAGAGTTGACTCATTTGCAAAGACCCTGATGCTGGGAAAGATTGAGGGCAGGAGGAGAAGGGGATGACGGAGGATGAGATGGCTGGATGGCATCACGGACTTAGTGGACATGGGTTTGCGCAACCTCTGGGAGATGTTCAAGGACAGGGAAGCCTGGTGTGCTGCAGTCTGTGGGGTTGCGAAGAGTTGGACACAACTGAGTGAACAGCAACAATAACATAATTGGCCTACAACACTGTGTTAGTTCCAGGTGTGCAACATAGTGCCTCAATATTTGTACACATCACAAAGTGATCAACCTAGTTACTACCTGTCACATACACAGTTCCTACCAAACCATTGAGCATATTCCATACTTTACATTTTACCTTTGAGATTCATTTATTTTGTAACTGGAAATTTATACCTTTTATCTTCTTCATCTATTCCACTCATTCTCCCACTGCCCTCCCTTCTGGCAACCCCCTGTTTGTTCTGTATACCTATGAGTCTGTTTCTGTTCTGTTTCATTGGTTCATTTGTTTTTAGTTTAATTTTATTATTTCTCCTTCCAGTTTTATCAAGTTATAATTGACATGCATCATTGTATAAGTTTAAGGGGTATATCAGAATGATTTGACTTACATACATCATGAAATGATTAGTACACTAAGCTTGGTGATGATCTATCATCTCTTATAGATACTAAATTAAATGAATAGAAAAAAGATTTTGTCTTATAATGAGAACTCTTGATTTAATCTCTTTAACAACTTTCATATATAACATAAAGTGTTAATTATATTTATCACGTTGTACATTATACCCCTAGTAATTATTTATTTTGTAGCTGGAAGATTGTACATTTTGACTTTATATGTATATATTTGGCTGTGCTGGGTCTTCTCTAGTTGTGGTGCGTGGGAGCTACTCTCTACTGGTGGTATAAGGGCTCTAGGATTTATAGGCTCAGTTGTTGTGGGTTTTGCCAGCTTAACCACCCCAAGACATGTGGAATCTTCCCAAACCAGAGGCCAAACCCATATCCCCTGCATTGGTAGGCAAATTCTTAATCACTGGATCACCGGGAAGTTTGATAGCTGTCATTTGAATGGGTCAGACTTCATGTGAGAGGACCAGCTCACTAGGTCAACTTGGACACACCTGATCAACTCAGGTGATAAAGGAGACTGCAGAGTTTTCTGAACAATGTTTCCAGCTTTCAGGCAGGATTTATCAGGGATCCGCAAGTAAAGAAGGGTGTCACATAAGAGAGGAGTAGGATATGGAGTTGTCATACATTTTTCTTGGGAAAAGTTCATCTGGAGGAGATGTGATTGGGGCAACATTGAATCGTGGGACTAGGTGACCACAAATTTCCAAGCTGGTAACATTTACATGGGACTCAAAGAGAGAAGCAACATCTTTCTTAGTCGTTGGAGATTTAATAGAGAAATCGAGATTATTGTTAAATTAGCTGAGCTTTTATTTGGTTTAATCACACAGTCTTTCAGGGAAGGAGTGCTTTTCATAGATAGGCCTTGTTCCATCTTAGAAGCTATTTCAAATATCAGACACACGAGAGCTAACGTATATGGAACCTAGAGAAAAAGTTTTTAAGAAACACAAAGTTTAAGGTAGAATGTACACTTTGATTCCTTTATAAAACAAGAATTATGAACAAACAAGGAATTGGGATTACTGAATAATAATAGTCACATTTTCCTTAGACTCTCTGCCAGGCACTGTGGCGTGTGCTTTTATCTGTCTCATCTCATTTTATCTCATCACACAATTCACCCATTTACTGATGAAGAAGTTGGAGCCCTGAAGACTTGGAGATACCCAGTGTCACCAGGTCAGCAAGTGCAGAGCTGGGCTGAGTCCCACACCAGCCAGGACCCCTAGCCCTTACTCCCTCCTAGTTCCCCTTATGAATGAGATATTTCTACACTTCTTTTTTGCTTGTTTTTCATTCTATTTCTATCTTCAAAATCAAATATAAATCAGTCTTTAAGGAAAAGATTTTGCAAAACAGCTGAGTCCAGCAGACAAAAATGGAAACAGACAGCTCCATCTGAATGCTTCTGGGCTAGCCAGTGAAGATTTCTCTGGGAGAAGAATTCATGAAATGTCAGGATTAGGCCTGCACCTTGCCAGCCTGCTTCTCATCCTCATTTGAAGTCAGAATTATGTTATGTCCTCACTATGGGCTTCCTTGGTGGCTCAGATGGTAAAGAACCTGCCTGCAATGTGAGAGACCTGAATTTAATCCCTAGGTCGGGAAGATTCCCTGCAGAAAGAAATGGCTACCCACTCCAGTATTCTTGCCTGGAGAATTCCATGGACAGAGGAGCTTGAGGGGTTACAGTTCACAGGGTAGCAAAGAGTTGGACATGACTGAGCAACTAACACTTTCAGTTTTCACTATGTGCAAGGCATGGTGTTGGGTTCTGGGGTACTGTGGCATAGAAATCAGACACAGTTTCTACTTTTAGGAAACTCATATTCTAGATAAAGAAATACTAAGGTAAACGATTACAGTATAGTGTGATAAAGTAGAAGGTAGGATCAAGATAAGGTTCCGTGAAAAGACAAGAGAACCATTCTGTCTGGAGTGAATCGGTGAAGCTTCCATGGAGATCTTTTATTTAATATGAAACTTGAAACATGAGTGGGAGTTTGTTGAAAAAGTGGGAGCAAGACATTCTGGGCAGAAAGAAGAGCTTGAGTTAGAGGATAGTTGGAGAGAGAGTGGCTGGGGCATTGGCAAAAGACCAAGTTTAGTGAGGCAGGTTTCTAAGCCTGAAAGGGCTTAGAAAGGCATTATGAAGCCCGAGTGGACAGCTGAACGAAAGCATCAGTGGAAACATTCAGCGGAAACAGGAAGTGTGAGAATCTACTCAGCAGAAATGAACTGAATGGCCCACGGTGACAGTCCTTCGGGCTTGCCACCCCAAGCCACAGGTTTGCAATCCAGCTCCACCGCTGACCGGTTGGCTAATGCTGAGATTATTACTTTAACTCCACAGTTCTCGGTTTGTCTATGAACTGTCTATTATTGTTGCTGTGAGGACCCCGTGAGATGAAGGCATCATGGCATAAAATGTTAGTTCTCATTGACAAAGCTGGAAGCCCTTGACCACGCCCAGCGGAGCCCAGGTTTCCTGGAAGACTGTGACGGGATCTGCCTGGCCTGTGCTATCCTCCATTCCCTGTCTCCACAGGAAGCTCGACACTGTCTTTTCTGGGGATAAGATCAGTATTTCTTCTCAGGCTCTCACTGGTACTGCCATCTTCTACCTTGCCTGAACTTCCCACCAACAGTGGGGTCTCCACGGTAGGAACTGTCAGTTGAGGGGAACCTTTCTGCAGAGGACAGGCTGCAGGATTGGGGAGAGCAAACACTGTGACACAAGGATCTAACAGATCTGACGGTGAGTGCTGCACGGGTCCTGGATTAGGTCACAGTGTTGGTGCGTTGGTTGCTGGCCAGAGTGCGACTCGGGGAGTTAATTATTATAAGGTGCAGAGGAAGTTAGCACGGCTGGCTCCTCAGGACCTGAGCAACTGTGGTCCACACGCACTTCAACACCTTCACTGGCCTCTGCTTGCTACCATTTATCTAATTAGTGCAGAGTTTCTAAGCTGAAATACCAAGGTTCTAACTTGGAAACTGTTGACTTCAGAAGGGCTGTTAGAAGACCCTAAGCTCCTCATTTCCCCTCAGAGAGCCTGAAAAAAAAAATGCTACCAAGATGTGAAGTGAAGTGAAAGTTACCCAGTCATGTCTGGCTCTTTGTGGGTAGCTGTTCCCTTCTCCAGGGGATCTTCCCAACCCAGGGATAGAGGCCAGGTCTTCCGAATTGCAGGCAGGTTCTTTACCAGCTGAGCCGCAAGGGACGCTCCAAGATATGAAGAGTAGCTTTCTTTTGATGGTGGAGTTACAGAAGACTCCATTTTTCTCCCTTTTCTTGTAGCACTGGTAAAATAATAAAGAAAATCCTCCCTCCCCCCTGCCACTCCCCACCCTGCTCCACACACACATGTTGTGCTTTGGCCAAGCTGCAACGCATGTGGGATCTTAGTCCTCTGACCAGGGGTAGGACCCATGCCTCTTGCAACAGAAGTGAGGAATCTTAACAGCCGGAATGCCAGGGAAGTCCTCCCCCTATCTTTTTTTTTTTTTTTTTTAAAGAGGAAAAGCCTGGAACCCAGAAAGTGTGAGTTGCTGGTGACTTCTAAACTATGCAGCATCTTTACAACAACAGGGTCCTTCCATTCCGCATGACCTCATGTAATCCTCACAGAACCCGAGGGGCAGATGCTTGCTTGTCTTTCCCATGGGGAAGTTGATGGTCTCAGAGACATAAGGTGAGCTCACCGAGGCCACACAGTGTGAAGGGCTCAGCTCTACTCCCTGCCCAGGGTGCTATCAACCTAGAGGCTGGCAGACCCTGGTCCCTGGCATAGATTCAGATCAGAGTGTCCTGAGCTTCCCTTGGGCCATGACCCAGCCTCCTTTGCTGTTCTGTGTTGCAAGACTGACTCTGGACCACATCCTGCCCCAGGAAGTGAGAACACAGTCCCAGGAGGGGAACAGTGGAGGCGAGGCCATCATCAACAGGAGGCTCTTCTGACCTTTTGGGAATCTGTGAGTCCCCTGAGAGGCTGAAGAAGGAAAACTGGAGAAAACTTGTCTGGGGAAGTCCAGGTCCAACCCTGATACTTACAAAATGATCTGGGAAATATGCCTCACTTGCCAACCCCGTTGTTCCTCAAGGTTTTGGTTTTGGGTCTGTAGAAGAAAAACATTTTCAAATGTTACCTGATGAAGTTTTTTTCTTAGAGATATCTTTTTAAAAATTTCCACTACTTCCATGACTGAAACAACACCGTAAAGCTAAGTCCTCATGTCACAGGGAAAGCGGAACCTCAGAGAACCCAGAGAACACAGAGATTTAGACTTAGGCTTGTGCCTTCCAAGGTGGAGCCTTGAAAGATGTTGAGCTGAATGGTAAGGGCCAGTCTTGAGAGAGAAGTGGTTGTCTCATCACTAAAATTTCCTGAGTAATTATTATGTGGCAGAGGGCTTCCCTGGTGGCTCAGATAGTAAATAATCTGCCTGCAATGTGGGACACCTGAGTTTGATCCCTGGTCTGGGGAGACCTCCTTGAGAGGGGAATGACTACCCACTCAGTATTCTGGCCTGTAGAATTTCATGGACAGAGGAGCCTGGCAGCCTATAGTCCTTGGGGTCACAAAGAGTTGGGCATGACTGAGCGACTAACACTTATACAGAAAGGGAAGAAGATAGTATTACGTGGCAAGCAGTGTTTTTAGAGATTGTCTGGATTTTCTACTTTAATTTCACTTTTGCTATTTCAGTTTTAAAGATGGGGAAGCTGTGGCCCAGATCACTCAGCCAAGAAGTGGTGAAGCCAAGATTTGGGTCCGGAGATCTAGTTCTAGGCTCATATTTGATCACTCTGGACCAAGGTGCTATGTGGGCTTCTATGCTCAAGGCAGGAAATGTAGCAGAGAGTAAGATAGTTTAGAAGCTCACTGGTTATGTCTCCTGTCTTGTGGGTCTCTTGAGATCTTGTCTGGACCTCCATAACCATCATGCAAGGCTGGAAAAAAAAGAACCCCCATTTTCTGCATGAGGAAATGAAAGGCAAAAATAGGGAATTGTCCTACTCAGGGTCACAGAAAGACATGGTTGCAAGATAGGATTAGAAACCAGATATTTCATCAGGCCTGTAATAACTTTTCTCTCTTCTGGGAGTTCTCCCTATTCAACAGAATTGGGGCCAGTGATGATGCCTGGGCAAGTAATCAGAGCATCTCTTGTACTGGAGCATCTGCAGAACCCAGGAACACTGGGGGTGGGGGGTTGGAAGTGAGGTGTTTGGTAAAAGAGGGTGAGCAAAACCAGAGAACGAGTTCCTTTGGGATTCCAGTGATGCAGCTCCAGATACAGCGTCCCAGACCATGGATTCTGAGACAGGTCAGTGGATGGAGGAGTTTATCAGAGAGATGTGTTCAGAGAGACAGGTACAGAGACTGACAGATATGACGGTAGGGAGAGAATAATTATGTAGTTCTTGAGTGGAGGAAGACTCCTTCCATCAGGACATTTATGGTAATCATTCTTGGTAAAGAGAAAGATGTTAGAGAGAAAGAGATGCATCATCGCGACTGATAAGAGACTCTTCTATGAGCTCTCACCAGCAGTGCTACGGTCAGGGCTGGGCAGGAGAGGCCCTTACCTTTCGCGGTTTACATTTTTGTTTAATGTACAGACTATACCACAGAAGGCAGAACAGCACTGAAATCCTGGCTGGCAATCCTCCTGCAGTGTGCAGAAATCAGTGCAGTTTCCCGGGTCTGATCGGCAGGGTGGAGGTTCCAAGATGAACCCTGGAACACAGAGTAGGAAAGAGAAGCCTGGAGTGACATTCAGAACTCTAGAAGTCCAAGGAACTGCCGGGGAACCAGGCACGCTGGTTCCCTCTAGTGTGGTCACAGGGAGGTAGAGTAAGATTTTTGGGCTGAGAACTCTTTCCATCAAAGACGCAGTTTGGAAAAATCCTGCACGCAGGGGTCATTCATCATCACTGCAGATCAAATGCTAAGTCCCCATCGGCCCTGGTTGAGTCTGGTTCAAGGGAATGAATGGCATATGTGTGTGGGTCCATTTGTACTGATTTGTTGTGTAGACTCAAACAATCAATAGTTTATCCTAGGGTTTGACCTAACATGTTATTTGTGCATAAGAAGAATGAGTAAAAGGGATGATTTTTGAAATGGATGAAGACCATATAGCACACTCAAGTTATTGGCATCAGAATGCTAGAACCCAAATCTCAAATGAGTTCTGAGGATGACTTCTTTCATGGGAAGAAGGATGGGTATTTCAGAATGGGGTGCAAACAGTAATCAGCTGTTTCATCTTCCCAGGTCTCTAGTGATTGAGAGGTCAGAGTTCCACAGTCCCCCACTTTCTATTGTTGGAGAAGAATAAGTATTTTACGTAGACATTCCTTTACCCCGTCTACCAGAAATTAGATCAAAGCCAAGAGCACCTCTACCAGGGGATCCTGCCCCAAGGCTCCAGCTCACAATATTCTCTCTGTTCCTGAACTCTAAGGCATTAAGAACGAACCCATTAACTCCTTTAGTCAAGCCTGCGAGAGCTTAATTTTTGTTCCTTTTGACTTGTCTTTTCTTTGGGGCAAAGTCATAGGAAGAGCATTTTATAAGTCTTTGTTGGTTTACTGCTCTGCAGGTATTTGCAGTTATAAGGGGATCTGTAGGATATCATGCTGATCTAAAAGGAGTAAGTGGTGAGTGAAGCTGGGGCTGTAACAGTAATAGCAAATGACACCGGAGATGGTGATTAAGAAGCCAAGACTCAGGCTGATGACAATTTGGCAGAGAACAGGGCTTCCCTAGAAGCTCAGATGGTGAAGTATCTGACTGCAATGCAAGAGACCTGGGTTCGATCTCTGGGTTGGGAAGATCCCCTGGAGAAGGAAATGGCAACCCACTCCAATATCTTTGCCTGGAAAATCCCATGGACAAAAGAGCTTGGTGGGCTGTACAGTCCATGGGGTCACAAACAGCTGGACACGACTGAGTGACTAATACACAGTAATTAGTACTCAGCCTGTCATCCTTTAGCTCACTGGATCAGTGCAAGAAATTGGGCTTCCCTGGTGGTTCAGTGATTAAGGATCTGCCTGCCAATGCAGGGGTCATGGGTTCAGTCTCTGGTCTGGGAAGATTCCACATGCCACGGAGCCAGCACCACGACTACCGAGCCTGTATGCTGCAACTACTGAAGCCGGTGTGCCTAAGCCTGTGCTCCAGAACAAAAGAAACCACCGCCACAGGCAACCTGTGCACTACCATGAAGAGTAGCTTTTGCTTGCTGAAACTGCAAAAAACCCTCGAGCAGCAATGAAGACCAACACAACCAAAACTTAAACAAAGAAATTGGAGCTGATCCCCACTTTGGAGAGCTTGAGGCTCAGTGGAACATTGTGGGAAAAGAGTCCATGAGCCAGGAATCTCAGAGAGGTTGACCTCAAGTTTTGCTTCCTTCTCAGGGTTTCTGGTCCTAATCTCACTGTGGTACTTACCAATCTTTCATAAAGCCTCCATGTCTCTCTTTCCTTAAATTTTAGTCTTTGGTTCTCCAGCTAGCCCCTATCTTGGATACCCCTGTTCTCTTGCAGCTTGTTTAGCCTTCCTTGTTAAACCTGCACTCTCTCTCTGAGAACCCTAACATAAGACCTTCCCTCCCTAGATACTTGAGATAGTACACATAGTCCTCTCCTGAGCCTGCAATATTCTGAAGCTACGTCTCCTATGGAGAAGTGCAGGGATAATGAATAACAGCTCTTTTTCCATTTGGTTTTGGTCATCAAAGTAACTGTGGCAAGAGCTCTTATTTGTTTGGAGCTAGGCAACAGTGGCTGCAGAGATGAACTTGACGCCTTCCCGAGGGTGCTAATCGCTGATAACTGTGCAGGCACCTCTGAGCATTTAGCATGGGAAATGTAATGCAACACTTTGCTTCCTTTCCTCCCAAAATATCCTCTGAGGCTAAGATTATGTAGGTCGCAGGTTGAATTCTGCCAATTTAATTTTCCTCTCTGTTTCAATGCTTGAAAAGTTGGCCCAAGCATCCGTGAAGAAGCTGGATGGTGGAGCTGATAACACTGACAGGAGTTAATACTTACTCAGCATTCTTTGTCTACATGTATCGTCTCTGTTTCTTCTCCCAGCTACCCCACTATCATTCTATCCATCACAAAGATAAAATCCAAAGGCCAGACACTCTACATAAGCTCACTCAGTGTGAAACACAGCAGGGATTCAAACCTAGATCTTGCTGACAATAAAACTTGGACTCTTGAACACGAAACTGTATTTTTTCACAAGATGTACCCATCCTTCACATCCTCTCATCTCTCCCGATGCTTCTTCCCTCCCCTGGGCCCAGACCCAGCACCTACTCCTAAAATGTTGCTTGGGACTCCCAGACACCAGCTGCCATGCTAAGCGAGTCAACAGCAGGAGCTGGAGAAACAGCGCAGGCTTCATGCTGCTGGAAGGTTGGGTGGGCAAGTCCTGGTCGAAGCTGTGACCAGGCGCAGCTTAGAACAGAAGGCAAAGTGAAGGCGAGGAGCTGTGACTGCCTTACACCGTGTCCGCCAATCAGGAGGCTTTGGCAGAAATCCGGGCACCTCCCAACCACGCCCACTGCAGCGCAGGTAGCATTTTCAAATCCACACTCTTATCACCCCCCTCATCCTGACCTTGTTAGGTCTCTTGTCGATCTCTGTCTTGCTAATATCCTTTCACAAAATTTTAATAAGTTCTTCCACGTGGAGTTCTGGCTTGTCTTTGTCATGTTTATTCCTAGAGGTTTGAACTGTTAAAATTGTAAACAGTATCTTAATTTTTAATTATTCCTTTTCCTTTGTTGCTAATGTAGACAAATGACTTTTGTGTATTGATCTGTAGCCAGTTATCTTGCTAAACTCTCGAATTGTTTACCGTAATATATCTTGATGTGTTCATTTCAGTGTTCAATGTATTCAACATCATCTGCGAAAAATGACAGTTGTATCAGTTGTATTTTTCCTCTTGGAACTTTATTGCCGCCTCCCCTCCCCTTTTTTTGGTTACACTCTGTGGCATGCAGGATCTTATTTCCTCGGCCAGGGATTGAACCTCATCCTCTATATTGGAAGGATTCTTAAGTATTGGACCATCAGGGAAGTCCCCATCATTTTTTTTTTTTAATGATGATAACATTTAAGATTTATTCTGTTAGGAACTTTCAGGTATATAATACACTAAGATTAGTTGTAATCACTAGGGTGTACGTTCCACTCCCAGAATTTATTAATTTTATAACTGAAAGTTTGGACCATTTCCCCAAATCTCCTCTTGTCCCCCAACCTCCAGCTCCTATGAACCACAATACTACTCTTTGTTTCTAAGAGTTCAGTTTTTTAGATAACACATATGTGATATCATTTATCTTTTCTTGTCTGGCATCTTTCATGTATCCTAATGCTTCACGTTTCATCCAAGTTGTAAACAATGCCAGTACTTCCTTCTTTGTCATGACTGAATAATATTCAATCGCACATATATATCAATCTTCTTTATCCAGCCATCTATTGGTTGTTTCCGTATCTTTTAAACTATGTTCCTTCTTTAATTTCTTCTGTAAATTATTTTATAGACAAAATACAGACCTACAGTTTTTTTTTTTTTTTTTTGCAGAAAAAATGCTCTGTTTACAGAAGGAGCAGATTAGCTGTGAGAGGAGGACCGGCCCTGTCGGAGCCCCCGTGTCTCAGGAGTGGGCCGTGGTGAGGGGCAAGCCAGGTGAGGAGACAAGGACTCCTTGTTCTGCCCCGCTTGGCCAGGAGAGGCAGCGAGGAGCCCAGGACCAGCTTCCTTCCTCCCTTCCCTTGCCCCACTCAGCTCTCCAGGCGCGTCCGGGCCAGACGGAGCGCTCGCCACTCTGCCAGTCATGAGAGCCCAGGCGCTGCTGCCCCTCCTGCTCCTCTGCGCTCTGCTGCTGCAGGCCCGCGGAGGGCAGCACAGCCGGAGGAGGAACCGTAGGTGCTGTCTCTTATACACATCTAGATGTGTATAAGAGACAGTCCATCAGGACATTTATGGTAATCATTCTTGGTAAAGAGAAAGATGTTAGAGAGAAAGAGATGCATCATCGCGACTGATAAGAGACTCTTCTATTGAGCTCTCACCAGCAGTGCTACGGTCAGGGCTGGGCAGGAGAGGCCCTTACCTTTCGCGGTTTACATTTTTGTTTAATGTACAGACTATACCACAGAAGGCAGAACAGCACTGAAATCCTGGCTGGCAATCCTCCTGCAGTGTGCAGAAATCAGTGCAGTTTCCCGGGTCTGATCGGCAGGGTGGAGGTTCCAAGATGAACCCTGGAACACAGAGTAGGAAAGAGAAGCCTGGAGTGACATTCAGAACTCTAGAAGTCCAAGGAACTGCCGGGGAACCAGGCACGCTGGTTCCCTCTAGTGTGGTCACAGGGAGGTAGAGTAAGATTTTTGGGCTGAGAACTCTTTCCATCAAAGACGCAGTTTGGAAAAATCCTGCACGCAGGGGTCATTCATCATCACTGCAGATCAAATGCTAAGTCCCCATTGGGGTGGGAGGGCTGACGCGTCCAGTCTAAGGAGGACCCGGGAGTTCGAACTTTCCCGCACATCCTGTTCGGACCACAGCACTCTGAAGACTCTGGTTCTTCCCAACCCACGGTCCAACAGCCTCTTTATCTGGCTCTGGGAAGAGTGGTGGGGGTGGAGGGGGAAACTGCATCTTTTCATTCCCCATCCCCCACATCCAGAGACACGTGGTACCTACAACAGGGAAAGATACACCTGAGCGAGAATCAGGTGGGAAAACAAACAGCTCTTCTTTGGGTTATGCACACAGGTGACAGGTAAACACTCCGAGACATTCAGGGGAGTAGGTGCAGAATGAAAGTACATGGGAGAGCAGCATTTGGGGTGCAAGGGTCAAGGGAAATTTATCTCAGAGGGAGCAGGATGGTGAGAGTGGAAGGGAAACACTGAGGGTGCTATTCTGCTGGGAAGCGGCAGGGATGGTGCAGACAGTGGCAGCCTGAGAGGAGAGAGAAGACGAAGGGGCAAGTTCATCTTCCTCTCTGGTCCCCACAGACTGTGGAGAGTAGGGGAGAGTTAGCAGGTCATCCTCGCCTTTGTGGAGTTCTCAGGGATCGGGTGCAGGTCCTGTGGAGGTGATTTGGCCAAAGCCATTTTAATGGGAGACGGAGTCCTGTTGCAGGATTATGGAGAGAGTCCAGGAAGTCCAGGCATCGGGGTCTACTGGGGAAGAGTAGGAGGAGCGGAGGTGAGTTCCTGGAAAAGCCCAAGTGTCTCCTGAGTAGATTTTGAGGTTTCAGGTCTCTGGGGAGGCTTTCAACTCAGGAGGAGTTGCTCTGAGGAATCTGGTTCCACTGACCTTGCTGCTCCTCCTGCTCATTTTAGATCTCAAAGCTAAAGCCTGTACGAAGCGGCCCACGGAGTTTACTTGCGGGAACCACTGTTCATACTTCCAGCACTGTCCACGAAATACCATATGCTGTTCAACCATCTGCGGGAACATTTGCATGAACGTCCTGTGAGTCAGAGAGCCTGGGGCCGTGCACCCTGACACCCCTCCCAACCATCTCCGAAGACACTGTGCCTGCAGCTGAAGATAAGGACATGACCCTGTAGCCCAAGAGTCATGAGTGGGCCTGTATCTGTTGTCTTGGTGGAGGTTTTAAGCTTTAGAGAGGTATTTTCAAGGGCCTGGTTGCACTGACATTTCATCTCCTCTGTTTCAGAAAAGCAGAGACCTCCAGAAATCAAGCAGTGTGAGAAAAGACCCAAAATATACCTGTGCACATTCCCCTGCACAGATCACCGAGAATGTCAAGCAAATACCATATGCTGTTCAGCCTTCTGCGGGAACGTTTGCATGAACGTCCTGTGAGTCAGAGAGCCTGGGGCCGTGCATCCTGACCCCCCTCCCAACCATCTCCGAAGACACTGTGCCTGCAGCTGAAGATAAGGACATGACCCTGGACACAAGGATGTCAAGAGGAACGCCACCCTGTCCAGCCAGCATCTGAACAACCTGTCCCTGTCAAATAAACCAGAACAAATGTGGAAGGGCCTGCTTCGTTCACGCCCAGTGCCTGTGATCACAGAGAAGCTGGCACAGACCCCAGAGGGCCCGCCTTTCTGGGTCAGGGTCTCTGATCTCTCCCCTTGTGAAGCTTCTCTGCTCCCCCTCCCCACCTCCCTCCTGCCTCCCTGCCAGGGCCCTGAGAACCCATGGACACAAGGATGTCAAGAGGAACACCACCCTGTCCAGCCAGCATCTGAACAACCTGTCCCTGTCAAATAAACCAGAACAAATGTGGAAGGGCCTGCTTCGTTCACGCCCAGTGCCTGTGATCACAGAGAAGCTGGCACAGACCCCAGAGGGCCCGCCTTTCTGGGTCAGGGTCTCTGATCTCTCCCCTTGTGAAGCTTCTCTGCTCCCCCTCCCCACCTCCCTCCTGCCTCCCTGCCAGGGCCCTGAGAACCCAGCCCCCCTGTTGCTCTGCTCACTGAACCAGGACTCCCAGGGGGAGGACCTGCTCGTGTGCAGCACCTCCTGGTCCTCAGGAGAATGTGCCTTGCCTGGAGCCACAAAGGGCCAAGTTCAACATGAGATGCTGGGAGGCTAGACCCTGAGGCACAGAAGGGGAGGCCCCCGAGAAGGACTCTTCTTAAACTTGGTCCACTCCCATCCCATCCTGCTCATCGTCCTTGAGAGGTTGAGGTCACTGTCTCGTTGAAGCAAAGAAAGTGAATTCCAAGGAAGTGAGATGTCATGTCCAAGGTCAAAGGAGAGGGAGAAGTCGTGGTCTGCTTGGAGGAGGTTTCCTCTGTGCTCCTCTCTCCTCATCCCAGTGGGA
>SJYC01021375.1:0-42794 GCA_006408675.1 Madoqua kirkii | reverse complement strand
AGAGAGAAAAGCAATGACAGACAAAATAGAGACAAAATAACTCCATTTGAAATTTTTGAAAAATTACAACAATTCTTAGAAAGCAAACGCAGATTCATCCCTCCATCAGTTCACCCGCAAAGGGCAGAGGTGGAAGCACGGGGTGGCAGCTGAGCCAGTACCTGCTGGCCATCTCCATGGCATCCTTATTGGGTGGGGGGATGAGGAAGCAGACTGACGGCACCATCGCCTCATTCCCGGTGGGGCTGATCACTTTCCACTTGGTCCTCTGTGAGTTATCTTCCAATACACACTCATCATTCTTGCATATAGTTATCTGAAAAGACAAATTTATAAGTTATTGCTAATGGATAAACAAACAACCTATTATTACCTGGTGCCTGATCCCAAGGCTAGGAAATCCTTAAGGAAAAATCATTTTGGAGATCTTTATCACCTAGGGAAAGTTTCTGATTTTGACAAAAAGATAATGTATATAAATATACAACCCAGGGATGGTTGCAACATGAAAGAAATAAATGAAGCAAGTGTTTATTAAATGCCTGTTACATGTCGAGCTCTTGATGCCTGTTACATGGGCTCTTCCCTGGTGGCTCAGATGGTAAAGCATCTGCCTACAATGTGGGAGACCTGGGTTTGATCCCTGGATTGGGAAGATCTCCTGGAGAAGGAAACGGCAACCCACTCCAATACCCTTGCTTGGAAAATCCTATGGAAAGAGGAGCCTGGTAGGCGACCGTCCATGGGTCACAAAGAGTCGGACACGACTGAGTGACTTCACTCACATGTCGAGTAACTCAGATACAATAGTTATATGGAGACTGTCAGAGCTCCAAGAGCAATCTCTCTATATCCACAATGAACACGGTAAAAATTAAAGGGATATAATACAACTTTGCTTTTGTGATACTTCCACATCCTCCCTTCCTGTCACCCCACTCAAATCCCTGAAATGTTTAAGCATTTGAAATCATCAGCTCTTTCTCTTGGGAAATGGGTAACCAGTATTATTAGTTTCTGTCTAATTTATAGACAGAAATATTGAGATAAAGAAAAGCACAGGAAGAGGTCATTCGTTCTTTGCTATCAATTCAGTTCAGTTGCTCAGTCATGTCTGACTCTGCGACACCATGAATCACAGCATGCCAGGCCTCCCTGTCCATCACCATCTCCCAGAGTTCACTCAAACTCACGTCCATCGAGTCGGTGATGCCATCCAGCCATCTCATCCTCGGTTGTCCCCTTCTCCTCCTACCCCCAATCCCTCCCAACATCAGAGTCTTTTCCAATGAGTCAACTCTTCGCATGAGGTGGCCAAAGTACTGGAGTTTCAGCTTCACCATCAGTCCTTCCAAAGAAATCCCAGGGCTGATCTCCTTCAGAATGGACTGGTTGGATCTCCTTGCAGTCCAATGGACTCTCAAGAGTCTTCTCCAACACCACAGTTCAAAAGCATCAATTCTTCAGCTCTCGGCCTTCTTCACAGTCCAACTCTCACATCCATACATGACCACAGGAAAAACCATAGCCTTGACTAGAAGGACCTTATTCGGCAAAGTAATGTCTCTGCTTTTGAATATGCTATCTAGGTTGGTCATAACTTTTCTTCCAAGGAGTCTTTTAATTTCATGGCTGCAGTCACCATCTGCAGTGATTCTGGAGGGCCCCCAAATAAAGTCTGACACTTTTCCCCATCTATTTCCCATGAAGTGATGGGACTTTGGTATAACGCATATTTATCGAGCCTACTATGTGCTTGGAAGTCTGCTAGGCCACTAGAGATACATATCCCACATATTCTGATGTGCTACTTGGTTACAAAACTGTGTGACAAACTCAGTTTACCAGCGAATGCATGGAAGGCAAAAGACCTGGTCTTTGTTAGAGGGGTAAAGAGATTATTCAAGACTCTGAAGCCACATTAAGGAATTCAGACTCTCTGAAAAGAAATGGGGCAACTTCCCTGGTGTTCCAGTGGTTAAGACTTTGTCTTCCAATGCAGGAAGTGCAGGTTCAGTCCCTCGTCAGGATTGGCGCTAAGATGCCACGTGCCTCGTAGCCAAAAAACCAAAACATGAAACAAAAAATACTACAACAAATTCAATAAAGACTTTAAAAGTGGCCCATATGGGAAAAAAATCTTAAAAAACAAAATAAATAAGAACAAATGGAGAATTGTTGTAGGACTTAGGCAGCGGAGAGTTTTTTTTTGTTTTTTTTTAAGATATGCTGGTGGTAGGATAAAGAATACACTGAATGGGAGGCTGATGCAATAATCCAAGTGGGTCTGATTTAGGCAGAAGCAGCAGGGATAGAAAGAATACCTCAGGGATATTTGTGTGTGTTTATGTATGTGTGGGCTCAAGTTGTGTCTGACTCTTTGTGATCTCCTGGACTGTAGCCACCAGGCTCTTCTGTCCATGGGATTTTCCAGGCAAGAATACTGGAGTGGGTTGCCATTTCCTACTCCAGGGGATCTTTTGGACCTGGGGATTGAATCCACGTCTCCTGCACTGGCAAGCTGGCTCTTTACCACTGCACCACCTGGGAAGCCCAATGAAGGGTGTTTCTTTACAAATGCTGACTTGGTAGAAGCTGTAGGAAAAGCCGAGAGGAATCATGGATCTCTCTAGGATGCTAAAAAGCCCCATTTCTAGCCACTCCTAGGCAACAGGGTAGATAATGATGTCAGCTAATGAGGCAGGGAGCAGGTCAAGATTGTAGAGTTGAGGCTTATGTTTTTAATGATAGATTTGAGCACGTTTAAGTTCTTGAGAAACCTATATGCAGGTCAGGAAGCAACAGTTAGAATTGGACATGGAACAACAGACTGGTTCCAAATAGTAAAAGGAGTACGTCAAGGCTGTATATTGTTACCCTGCTTAGTTAACTTCTATGCAGAGTACATCATGAGAAATGCTGAGCTGGAAGAAGCACAAGTTGGAATCAAGATTGCCGCGAGAAATATCAATAACCTCAGATGACACCACCCTTATGGCAGAAAGTGAAGAGGAACTAAAATGCCTCTTGATGAAAGTGAAAGAGGAGAGTGAAAAAGTTGGCTTAAAGCTCAATGTTCAGAAAACGAAGATCATGGCATCCGGTTCCATCACTTCATGGGAAATAGATGGGGAAACAGTGTCAGACTTTATTTTGGGGGGCTCCAAAATCACTGCAGATGGTGACTGCAGCCATGAAATTAAAAGATGCTTACTCCTTGGAAGGAAAGTTATGACCAACCTAGATAGCATATTCAAAAGCAGAGATATGACTTTGCCAACAAAGGTCCATCTAGTCAAGGCTATGGTTTTTCCAATGGTCATGTATGGATATGAGAGTTGGACTGTGAAGAAAGCTGAGTGCTGAAGAGTTGATGCTTTTGAACCGTGGTGTTGGAGAAGACTCTTGAGAGTCCATTGGACTGCAAGGAGATCCAACCAGTCCATTCTGAAGGAGATCAGCCCTGGGATTTCTTTGGAAGGACTGATGCTGAGGCTGAAACTCCAGTACTTTGGCCACCTCATGCGAAGAGTTGACTCATTGGAAAAGACTCTGATGCTGGGAGGGATTGGGGGTAGGAGGAGAAGGGGACGACCGAGGATGAGATGGCTGGATGGCATCACTGACTCGATGGACATGAGTTTGAGTGAACTCCGGGAGTTGGTGATGGACAGGGAGGCCTGGCGTGCTGCGATTCATGGGGTCACAAAGAATCGGACATGACTGAGCAACTGAACTGAACTAAACTGAAGTTCTAACAACAGAACTCTTATCATTTGATCTTTCCTTACTATCATAACCCTAACTGAAGGCTTCCCTTGTCCCTTGTCTCCCTTTGGAGCAGGAGGTACCCTCCCCACCTCCTCACCTCGATCTGCCTGTAGTCACAGACGGCCTTCACGGAAATGGTGCTCTTTAGCGTGTGGTCAGGACGACGTGGCTTTAGCTGAACAATGGATTTTGATCTCCCAACAAGACTGGCAACGGAACTCTTGGATTGTATAAGCTGCTCCTTTTCATCCTACAAAATGAGAAGAAAACCAAAGAAACATTAATGTTGCTCCTCGGGAGACTGAGTCAACAAAGAAAATTGAGTGCTCCACTCCCTCTGAGAACGTCACTTCTCGGTTAAGTAGGGATCCTTGGTGGAGCCATCTTAGAAACACACAGGGATAAAGAAGACAGGAGAGGATGCTTCTGTCTGCTACCAAGTGCATTTATACTCAAATTTTGCAGCTTTCTCCCTGTGCAGTTTTCAATGAACCATAAAGCCACATGCAAAAGCAAATAATAAATAAATAAAACAAAATAAGAATTTCTAGCTGCCAAATACAGCTAACAAAGGATTTTGCCAAATAAGGTTCAGAGAACATGGAAGTTAAAAACAATGATAATAACTAGGTTGTGGTTGTTATTATTATTCAGTTTCTCACTGACAGAAGCCAGCTTTTGCCTCTCTGCTTAGGAGAAGTTAGAGTTATGCTCTTTTAATTTTTTTCTTTTTTAAATAATGTTATCTCCCAAGCTCTATTAGAAATATTTTACTTTCTTAGATTGAATCAAACTTTCTAGAGAAAGATCTTAGCTCTTCAACCAACAACCTATAAATCAAAGTTGTTGGTGAAGATATTGTGATAAACAATTTAGTGTTTACCTTTTGGAGCTTGCTGTGCTATATTTATATAAATTTGATTGATTTGAAAGCTATCTCATGCAAAATTGAAAATTTCAAGTCTCTGCAAACCCAATTTTCTTAAAAACTAATGAACTTCTTATCAACAAAACTGGTAGCAATCTACTACCAATTCCAGGTTGTTTTGAGATTATCTATTAACCAGGATGTTTTGAGATCATTTTGACTTATCAAAAAGTCCCCAGAAGAGGGCTTTCTTGGGATGGAAGTAGATGTGATGAGACTAAAGAGTTAATAATGTCAAGAAATGCCATTAAAGAATTAAGAATATGCAAGTAGAGAAAAAGAAATGCTTAAACAAACTACCTGTGCCTGTCCCCGGGAGCATGATTGGAAGAAATACAACTTTAACTTATTAGTTAAGAGAGAGGAATGGAATATCTCAGGGAGACAGCCACATTGTTCCATTCTTGAGAGCTGGTCTACCCATTTCAGTTTCCTTGCAATAAAGACGTCAATTTCTGTCTAACCCATAGCCAAACATCTCAAGCTGCAGAGACCAAGTGCTCAGCATGGTACAAGGTCTGAAAAGAACCAGAAGCCGTGACAGATGCTCCCGAACCTGACGGACAAGCAGCGGAGCAGACCCAGGTGACTCCACGCCCCGATGACGCCGCCAACTCGATGCCCCTGACCTGGAGAGGAGGGAGCAGAGCAGCGACCCTCGAGAAGAGGAGATAGGACAACACCTGCAGAGGAGTGACCCTCCGACAGGAAGGCACTCTGTGGGAGGGAGGAGATAATAGCCAAGGATTATTATATTCCTCCTTCATACTTGATGTGCCTCTGAGAGACATTCTAGAGACATCGGAAAAGTCAGGTTTTTACCCTTCATTCCAAATTAATTCAGTTCACAAATTCTTTGCTTAGGTAAAACCACTGAGCCTAAATTCATTCATAGCTTTACAATACCTGAAAGCATTTTTTTTTCAGTCAATTAATGTTCAAAAATTTCCAAGTCTCACCCACGCAAAAAAAAAAAAAAAAAAAGAAGAAGAAGAAGAAAATGACACTGTTTGGGGTAATAATGGTTCTCTTACTTATAACTTGTTACTGAAATGTGAGACTGTTCTTGGCTTCTCACAAAGGAAAAGTAATTTCCCTATTAAATATATATTTCCATCTTAATCTGAGATGTAGTTTGAGCCTCATCTTGCTAACTATATAATATATGCTTAGTAAGTAGTCTGCTGCTGACTTTTACTACCGACACCACTGAAGAAATAGTTCACTGGATAACACAGACTTGGATTAAATCCTGCATGCCAAACTATTTTTAAAAAGTTAATACTGCTACATAAATAAACTGGATAGATACTGTATTACATCTAAACAAGATATTAATGTTTAAATATCTCATTGTTACCAAAAGAAAATTTCCAAAGCAAGAAAAAATTGGTTCAGGTCTACTTCATTGATATTTTAATTCTCTTTGCACAATAGAGTGAAAAAGAATTTAGTGTCAGCTAATCCCATCAACCCTATTTTTCATGCTCTACACCCCATCTGTGGCTCCAACTACTGAATTAAAACAAGGAACAACGCAAAGAAACAGTGATGAACACTATGTGGCTCGGGGCACATGGCCAGGCCCTTATTTCAAGAGCATACCCCAAAGACTCTTATTAGCACCTTCTTTAAGCAAAGAGAAAAAGAGCCACACTGATTAAACTCCAATCGAATGTGAGCCAAACTTCACAGCAATGACCCGCAGCCCTGGCGCTTTCAAGGATATGAACAGCAGCAGCTGACAGGGTTTACTCTGCTTCCCAGAAGCAGTCATCCCACCGATGCAACACCCACCATGGAGTCCTGCAGCAGGTCCTCCAGGCGGGATAAGCTGGTGCTGTGGTCACAGGAATACTTCCGTTTGATGGAATCTTGGAGGTTCCTCAAGAATGACTCCAGGTCTCGAGCATCACTGAAGAACTGCGGGGATAAGAGGGAAGGCCACCTGGTGCTCAGTGCATCATGATACCAAGATGGAGAAAGAACAACCCCACGGTGCCGGCTGATTAGACAGTCCTGGATCACAAAGGCCACGCCAGGGAAATAGCAGGGCTGGCTGCCACAAAGCCCACTGAACCCAATACAAGAGTTAGTCTGCTTCGCCCTGCGGAAACCACTGCTCTTTCTCCTGTGTGCTGGCTAGTGACAGCACTTGACTGTCAGGTTTATTTCATGAAAAGCCTAGAGGTTGAGGGATCATGTGTTTCAATTTATTGATATGATTACAAAATGATCAGGAAGCTTATTTAATTAGCAGCAAATCCAAATGGAGATAATGGCTTATTTCCTCCTCCCACCCTCACCTGAAAACAAGCACTATGTTCTTGATGTGGTGATAGACTGATGAAGAAAAAAAAAAAAAAGGTTCTGATATTTTATAGCCCCTTCCATCAGGAGGTGGATCTATTTTTATCCCCCAGCAAAGCCCTCCCCAAGCTGGACTTGCTGTAGCCAATGGCACGTTAATACATGTCACAGCAGAAAAAAGAACCTGTGCGTCGGGACACGCTTCCTCTGGCTACTTGAGGAATACTGCCACTCTTTCCCACTCCAGCGGACTTTTTGTTTCTTTGCTGCCCTCTACCTCTGAAGTCATTTTATTAACTGTCATGTGCCACTTGAGCCTCCAGGAAAATCAAAAACAGGCAGAAAAAAATTCTGAAAAGGATCCAATAGGACAGCCTACTGGATGCTAGAGACTTGCATACTGACCTGTCACCCCAGTCTACTGTCTGACATGGGAGTGACACAATTCGGGACCAACCAGCCCCCAGCCTGCCTGGCAACTGCCTGCACCCATGCATCACCCAGGCAAGATGAGAAAATATCTTCAGCTGAGCCTAGCCCAAACCACCAAACCAGAGCCTCTCGAGCTGACTAATGGTCGTTGCTCTAAGCAACTAACTTTGGGGTCGTGGTTTGTGCAGTAAAGGTTCACTGACACAGATGTGTTTTTAAACTCACTCATCCGTGTGCATGCCTGCAGGTACACACCAGCACAGGCAATCACACTTACGGTCTCTTGCCTGAATGAAAAAAGGCATCCCCTCTGATGAAAACAGAGCCATCCTTTCTGATGCTCGTGCACGCACACACACGCACACACACACAGCCCAGGTACCTGAAAATAAGCAGTATTCTCTTTCAGGTGCTGCTCGACACACAAGCACAGCTGCTTCATCCACTGCAACTGGGACTGGACAGCGGCGCTGTAAGCCTGCAATGACCAGGTGCAGGGACAGAAGGGCAGGGGTTTAACAGGCCTGCCCCATATGTGCGATGCACTCATCCAGCTACACTTCCGCTAGTGCCAGAGGCCCACAGAGGATACATGAGATACTTGGCTGGCATCAGCCTCAAAGCTCCCCACAAAGAGAGGTCTGTCTTTTATCCAAGATGGTTTTGTTAAAAGAGGTTACACAGAAAAGGCCTCTTCTGCACTCAGTTGCAACTAAATGATGGAGGCAGCAAACCCCAGGCCTAAGTCAATCCCTCTGCTGCCTCCGCTGCCTCTTCCCTGGCCACAGGCACCACACCCAAGAGGCAGGATACGTCTAGACAGTTCTGTGAAAAACTATGGTTCAGGTCACTTTCCCCATGAAGTCAGAAGTTGGCATCACTTCTGGGGTTTCTCAGTGTTCTCATCAGGCTATTATCACAGCTCTCTGCGGTCTTTAGGGGGCTGGGGTGTAAAGGGAAAAGACCTAAGCTGCATGATCCTTGATGCGTCCCCCAGGCCCCGCAGCAGAGCTAGGTCTTTGATGTGAACACTTGTATAATTGCAACCTCTGTGCACTTGACCCTCACACCCTCAAGTCACACGCACCTCCACGGTCTGCTTGGCGGGGTGGTTCTCAAGGGACAGTCGCTCGGCTGTATCTTGTAGAGACCGAAACACGTCCTGTTTCTCCTCTAGTTCCATTGTCAGCTCCTGAAAATTGAATTCAGCTTTATTCAGCAGGTGCTATTAGGGAGGAGCAGAAATAAAGAAAGGACTGTGTCCCCTACCCTGCTTTACAAGAGCCCGCAGCCCAGGGTTAGTGCCAAAATGAGACGCAGGAACGGTGTGAGGGTTTCAGAGAAGAGCAAAAGTCCTGGAATCACTGGAGAATGACTCACAACAGATATGGGACCTGAGCCAGACGTGAGTAAGCAGGGGAACACAGGAGAGGCTGAAGGCAAGAAAGGCGGGAACGAGGCTGGAGGGGAGGGCTCGCGGCGGCGCCCACTGACGCAGCGCCTGACCCACACAGCTAACTGGCCGGCTCTAGGTTCTGTTAACACTTTAGGCCCCAGTCTAGAGGCCAGCTCTTCTGTGCCACTGGGTACTGATCCTTGCTATCAGATTTGACCTTTTCTTCCTGATGCTCTCTGAGCACTTTCCTTATGTCTCTTCATAGCCTAAGTTTCGTTCTTACAGATTATTTACTGTATTACAGTATCATTTATCCTTTACTTGAGAATAATCATACTTCAGAGAATTCAGAATTTATAAGAAGCCAAGAATACACCTCAGTTAAACAATATTAAGCCTTGTACTATATTCACTCACTAAATGTTACTTAGCCTTTCACACAACCCTTTGAAGGGTCACTATTATCCCATTTTATAGAGGTCCAAGGAGAATAAATGACTTACCAAGGTCACAGAGCTAACAAGCAGAGGAATAAGAATTTCACTTAAGGTCTATCTCATTACAAAGTCTGTAACCTTGACCACAAAGTTAAATTGCTTCTAAAATGATTCAATTGGCAGACTGCTGTGCTTGTCACCCAAGACACTGCCTTTCTAACTACATTCCAAATAAATTCATTCTAGAGCTTGATTTCCCCTCTCTCCATATATACTTTCTCCCAGGAACAGATATATTAAGCAGGGTCCCTATTCTATCGAGCAAAATGCAAATCCCACAACCCAGGCTCTCAGACCAGCCCCTCTGGCTTCTGCTGCTGCTGTTACCAAATATGACAGGTCTGCTGTGCTAGACTCACAGAGAAGTAATTTTTCTTGGCTGAGATATTGGGATTGTTGTCACTCCAGTCATATGCTAGTTCCTCCTCCTCCTTCTCATTCAACCAGATCAACTCAGCTGTAGCTCTAGAGACAAATTTATGCAGGCTCTGAAGGTGCCTCATCCGGAAGCTAGAAGTTTCCTAGACAAAGGAAGGATTACAAGGTTAGACTGTCAGCCTTTCATCTATAGAATATAGCACATTTGACATCAAAGCAAAGAATAGCTGAGGAAATGAATTTAGCTTTGCTTTGTAAATCTCCGGGTGTTTCTCCTCAGTTTTAAATTTAGTACAAGTTTGGCACAGGACTCCCGTGTCAATCCTAGCTGGAAGTGAGAACACGCCAGGCCTGTGTGGGGCTTCATGGGTGGATAAAGAACAATCCTGGGCCAGTCCTACTCTGCCAATCCTGAATACAAGAATGAAGAACAAACGGAAGAGGGGTCCCTGTCCTGTCAATATCAAACTTTGAGTTTTGATGGCCACTGCTTTGGGGAAGCTTAATAACTATGATAAGCTCTACTTCAAACTTTCTGGGAAAGTGGTTTCTAACCCAGAAGAAAACTGAGAAAAATGTTATGATACATATGAACAACTGCACAGGAAACAATATAACCAAATAAATAGAAAATCAAAACAGGCCCAAACCAAGAGCCTTCTGAATTAGGGAACCACACGCTCCATGAACAGAAAAAAACAGTTAGTAAAAACTCACCTTCAATTTACAGTACTGTGTCTCCAGCTTTCCAAGAGTTTCCACATAACTAGTATGGAAATTTTGGGACATTTTTCCCTGATAAGAAAAGAATGAAATAAAAATATATTAGAGAAAAAGTAAACTATATCTATGGTATGATTTCAACTATATAAATATTAAGTCTGCAAACAGATAGAGATTAGTCACTCTGAGAGTCAGCAGTTTGGACGGGGCATCTCTGGCTGAGATTTGACAGCTCAGAGCAGCACTGAGTGTGGGCAGCCTAGCAGAGGAAGACGCCTCACAGACGTCATGGTCTTCTGCTTCCAGCGACTCTAAGCAAAACTATGCCTGCTGACTCCTCAAACTAGTCAGATGCTTTGTGGAAGAGGAGACTGGAAATTTAAAATGAGAGAACACAAAAGAGTGAGGGAGAGGAGAGATCGAGGAAAGGGTTTTGCTTACCAGCTCTCTAATGCACATAGATGGGCAGTGGAAGGAGCACAAATTTTTGGATCCAAGGGCCTGAGTTTGGAAACTGCATTTGCTACTTACTAATTTTGACCTTAGTTTACAGTGTCACTGTTCTCTTCAGTAAAAAGGGGTTTGTAAAAAACACCTTTCCCACAAAGTTATGTCAAAAAAGCAAGAGATACTTCATGTGCAAAAGGGGTTTGTGGTCGAGCTTCATGTACAGGGACGGCTACACTGTATACTGCTCCCTCACACGCCACTCCAGCTGCCCAAAGCGGATCCTGAATGCCGCCCACCTCATACAGCCTGGCCTCTTTGACACTTGAGCCCAGTTCTTCCACACTGGCATGGATGTGCTGCTGTGTCTCCAGCTGCAGCTCCACACTAGGCAGGTCATTGCCCCACTCTGCTCGCTCCAGTTTCATCTGGGGAAAAAAACATGAATATAATTTATTGCTAAGTTGGCAGAAAATGAAAACTGTCAGCATCAGTTTGGACAACGTGGCTGTGGAGAGGGGACCAGCAAAAAGGACATCTAAACCATCTCCCTCGTGGCCTCTTACAGGCAAGTATGTTATGATGTACCCTCAAGGAGCTGGAGGATGAACCCCATCCCTAAAAGCAGCAACGGCAGCCTTTTGCTGCTGCATGATGGGAATATATCCCTGAATTTACCAACAAGAGAAGTGTCCCCATAGGCTGAAAGGCTTAACTTTACAGTTTAGGCATTTCCCTTTACGGAGTCTCTTCATTTCACAATCAGAATGGAGATAAGAAATAAGTATCCACAAACACTAAGCTCCATTCATGTCACCAACTATTGGCTAATGGAAGGTAATTGTAAAAGAGCTTGTCTTTGAGTTTATTTGTTGGTACGAGGGAATCTGTCTTCAGAAAATGGGAAGAATTTAATAGAAAACAAAAGGGTTAGAGGACGATGTTGAACTTGAACTGTTACCCTAGAATATATGTGAATACTGCCCCTTAGAACTGTGTCTTGCTTACACTTCAGAGCTGATACAAACACAACAGTGAAGCAGCAGCTCCTTTGCAATGAGAGAATTTGAGAAAAGATAACTGGGGTTTACAGACTCAGCAACTTCTCCCACCAGCTCCCACGGAGAGTGCAGTCAGCTGAAGGGAAGAGCTCCATGAAGGGCTTCAAATTAGAAAAGCCTATGCATTTAAGCCTTCCCTGGTGGCTCAGACAGTAAATAAAGCATCTGCCTACAATGCAGGAGACCCAGGTTTGATCCCTGGGTCGGGAAGATCCCCTGGAGAAGGAAATGGCGACCCACTCCAGTATTCTGGCCTGGAAAATCCCATGGACAGAGGAGCCTGGTAGGCTACAGTCTGTGGGTCGCACGCAAAGAGTCAGACACGACTGAGTGACTTCACTTTCACTTTCATGCATTTAAGATGGGATTTGATGATTTGAACTGATCTTATTTCAAAATTTAATAGAGAGAGGGGCTTGGGAGCTAGGCAGCAGCGATAATTAAGGGAATCTATACAAGGGACACAGAGCAATCCGACCCTCTTAGACAACTGCTGAGTTCAAGGAACCTCAGTGTGCTGCATAAGTATTTGGAATGTACACCCACCTGCATTTCTTCTACCCAAGACAGTAGTTCATACACAAATCGAAGATTTCCTTCATCTTCAGAGGAGGAGATAGACACAAGTTCAGCCCGAGTCATGGGCTTTCGGAACCAGGAGGTAGAAGAAGAATGGGTTCCTTTGGTCAAGGGTTCTGCCTTCAGGTGAGCAGTGGTTAAAGTAGAGGGTGGAGCCAATTCAAGGGAAGGAAAGTGGCCCTTCCGGTACAAGTTCGTGCACTCTAGACGCAGCGTGACCAGCTCATCCTGCAGACGCATGACCCTGAAATGGCAGAAGAGAAAGAAGACATTAAATTAACAATGTGCTTTTTAAGATAAAAATTTCCCTACACATCTGACAAGGATGAGGCAAAAATAAAGATGAGATCATCTTAGGGAAACTGTCTTTAAAAAGAAAATGTGTCCTGTGAATGCAAGGTGGTGTTGTGTGCATCTTCGTGGTTCAGAGTCATCTTTGAGGCAAGTGCCAAGTGACAGTGTGAACTGGAGGGAAGCAAATCAAAACCAGTGTCCACAACTCCTGGATTATACAACAGAACAAACCGTGAACTAAGGGGTCAAAAGATGCAGCTCTTAGTGTCCGGTGTGCACACAGGTCCTCGTCCCCTCCATATGTGTTGGGTTCCTCCTCTATGAAAATGTAATTGAATCGCTCAGCAGTTCTAAAGCAGATGTGGTACCATAGTGCTGCCGGTCCCCTGAAATACGTGGGGATGTTATAAGATGCCATACACAAAGATTAGGGAATCCTTCAGGTAGTTGGTGGGCAGGGCCTAGAATGAAGGAAACCTGCTTCTACCATGAGAATCTTCCTGCCTCAAATACCTGTAGCATCCCTACTGAGACACTGATCTCTAACGCCCAGGCTGTAAGATTCAGTGCCCGACTCTTACTATCTGAGAACCAGTAGTGATCAGGCCCTCTGTTTGAGCCCCATGTTGCTCACCTAAAAGCCAGCTCTTCCAGCTGGTAGTAGTTCTCATCTCGTAGGATTTGGAGATCCACCTGCAGCTGTCTGATGAGGCCTTCACACTCCTGAATGTACATGGTGACGTCTGACTCACACTGCACCGGCTGCCCTGACTCCAGGTGAGCAGCATCCTGAGAGAGAAAGGGAGGGTAAGAGGGGGACAGCTCCCCTGCTCTCACCCACTGAGACCCAGGGCGCCAAGGTGTCCACTGCAATTCCAAGACAGATGAAGCTGGATCCCTCCACTGTTGACTTTAACCATTACAGTCCAGGATGTGGAGTGACAAGAACATGTGAGATGAAACAGTCAGACTTACAGCCTGCAGTGTATTTTTAGCTAGTGTCAGTTTTTCTTCACAGTTCAAAGCACCATTCTGGATTTTGTTTGCAATCTGTAGCAGCAATTCCAGCCTAAAGTAAGGCGAAAACCAGAGTCAAGGGTAGGACTCAAAGCGGCCCAGTAAGTGATGCCAGATCCCCTCCAGACTCTGGACCCACCTCTCTACAGCTGGCCGAAGTGATTTCTCTCGCTCCAGCATCTCAATGATGAGTTTTCCCCACTCTTCTTCCACATCGTTAGGGTGATAACCTTGAGGCAGTTTAATTCGGCCAAATTCAATCCATACCTAAAGAAAGAAAAAAAAACAGAGATACTCTTTTAGTCCAAAAACACAGCCATGCCCTCAGGCCCCAGTTTTAATTTATGCCTCGTCCATCACTTCCTGCTTCTTTGCCGAGCCATTCAGCAAGTTTTCCCACGGTCTAATAAGAGATGACAAGTGAGTATTTTAGCAGTACTTCACCTTCAGGTGAGAACAAAACAATCACCTCTAAAATAGGGACCACTTGCTTGAAATCCTTCCATTTCTTACACATTTTCCATAAATCCTCCTGTCCTCCCTGTCCCCACTGTGGAAATGCCCATCTCCACAACTTCAAATTCTCCAGGAATCAAAATGTGAAGGGAAGCCTCTTTTCTTTCTTTCTATCTGAAAGAATTCGTCTTCCCCTAAGAAATAGGAAAACATTCACAAAACTCCAGATTTCTGAGTGAATGTGTGCCACTTTCCAATAGGCCCTTTGGAAAACAGCTGACAGCAGATGCTTCCCCTTTACTGTAAACTCGCAGGAGCAGCCTGAGAGTGATGCTCGACCTGCCACCCTGGGAATATTGCTGTTAACGAAGGTCTGGAAGAAGATGCAGCGAACAAAGCAACAAAGGGTCTGCCGGCAAACCCCAGGTCTCAGGCTCCTTACCTCTAATAATTTATACAATTCCTCGATTCTTCCTTTTTCTCTCTCCTTGGCCAGAATTTCTGTTTCTTTGAAGTGTATGTATTGATTATAAAGTGCCTACAAAATTAATATTTGGTGAATGAACATAAACCTCCCAGTTTTCATACCACCTCACCCAGGAGCCAGCAGCAACAGGCTCTCAGCAACTTACTCCCCAGAGTGAATTTATGAAAAATGATTTAAGTCCATAACTTTACCTTTAGTTCAACAGGGTTCTGGGGAAAGGATTTATCTGACATCAGTATTGTGTGCTGTTTGATCCAGGGAATGAGGGAGTCCACTCGGCTTTGGTATTCTTGCCACCTGGCGTCCACTTCCTATTGCCAAAAGGTAGACACCACACACACCTTGATCAGCGTGTGCAAGCCAAGCCAGGAGAAAGTGGCTCAGGCCACCCCAAACCACGTAAAGCCCTTTCCTTTAATTACTGACACAGACACAGCCGCTCAGCTTAACACTCAGAGTCCCAGTTTCAAAGCTCCTCAAGGACTCTCAAGACGGGATTTAATTTCCTGACACCTAGAATAGCCTATGCTGGACGCGACAAAATCAGCACCATCTACATTCATTCCCATGGACCAAGGACAACAGTCATGTATCAAGATGATGTGGGTTCAGTCTGCTCAGTACAAAAGTGCTCTGTACACACTGAGTGCTGAAGAAACAGTCTAATCAACATACTCCACCCAAAGCAATCAGAGCCAGAAGGTATTTTAGGAAAATGTTCTTTTACCGTAGCACTGATCCCTTCTCCACCCTCAGGGACTTTAGGGAAGGCATCGTAAATTGAAGACACATAAGTGATTACAGACTTCTCATCTGGAGATGGCACATCCACATCTGAGAGACAAAGAGCAAGAAATGTGTTAGAACAATGGGACCCACTGGGGAAGAAATAATGAATGTATGTCATTCATTTATAATGAACGTATGTCAAACACCGCCAGCTCCAGCCAGCTCTCACCTTCTGCATCCAGTAACCGGGTGACCCCTAGTCTCTCCGCTACTTCGAATGCCTGTTCCAGATTCTCTCGGTTGCTCTGGATCTGTACCCTCTCCATATCTACCAGATCAGGTCTGCAAAAGTGCACCAAGACATATGAAATGCCCCTGGCTACAGGCATATGGAAATTCATACAAAGAAACCCTCTTAAAAGTACTCAAAGCTGAAAAATACTGGATGAGTTAGAGAGAAAGCAAGAGGTTTAGAGGAGCACTAGTCACCTTGTTAATCACATTCCAGGAACCCAGGGCTCCCTAATTCTAAACTTACAGGATAGTAGGTTTGCTGGATTTCAAGGGAAAAGTATCAATTTTCCCAACGCATGGTTATGACCACTAGGAGTACAGTAATACTGATTTTTGTCATTCAAAATTCCTATTTTCATCACCCACTCCAAGCAAGTCCCCACTTCATGCCCTTTGTAATTGTTATTTCCTCCAAGTGAATCACGTGGACCCTGGAGGCCAGCATGGCTCACTCCTCATCCATGACTCTGCTCCAACATCCTCATCAGAGAGGCCACCGCTACCACCCTGCCCAAAACGCCACAACGCCCATCACTCTCTTCCCTCCACTGCCCTCACCCCTGTATGACAGCATACACTATGTGTTTATTGCCTATTTTCCCCATTGAAAAGTAAGCTCTATAAGGGGAAGAATTTAGCCGCTTTCTTCACTGCTATACGAGCCCAGTGCTTAGGAGAGCAGGACTTCAGTACGTATCCCTTTTTTAAATAAAAAAAATGAATCAGAGCCTGGATTGTCAGCTGAGAGGAAATGTGGCATTATAGCTAATTCCAAGAAAGAGATGAGAAGCAGCCTCTCCAGGCCCCCGAGGCTCCACTGTATTTACCTGTATCGGTGAATAAGTGCATTGAACATCTTCCCATCACTCCAGCAGGAGGAAAAGTTGGTGCATTTGATTCCTGTGTAACCAGCTGTCACCTTTGGGTCCATAGGAGCAGTTTCTCCTTGGCTGACATGTCCCCTGATTCTCCACTAATGTAGATGTCAGAGATCTGTCAAAAGATAGGACATGAAGTAATTTAAGATAAATAAGATGGAGCCTTTTAATCTTTTCTTCATACATGATGACTCTTAGAAGGAGATCCAAGGCTGGCATCACTTCAGATGAAAACTCCCAACATACACTCATTCTGTCTATTAGTAAAGAAATGCAAATTAAAACTATGAGAGGTCATTTTTTTCACCTGTCAAATTAGGAGAGTTATTTTTTAATGATACTGGTCAGTACTGGAGAGAATATCTAAAATTGGGTATTCTCATGATATTGCGACTAGTGGGAGTATAAAGGGCATAAGTTGCCTCTGGAGGACAGTTTTTAAATAAGTCTTAGACATATATTTGATAGAAAGTTATCAGAGAAATGTGCAAAAAAATTTATACACAAATGTTTATCAAGACCAAATGAAAGATAACAAAAGAAAAACAAACAACTGGGACTACATCAAACTAAAAGACTCCTGTACAGCAAAGGGGACCATCAACAAAATGAAGAGGCAACCTATAGGATGGAAGAAAGCATTTATAAATCCTATGCCCGATAAAAGATTAACCTCTAAAATATGAACCCACTGAATTCCATAGCGAAGAACCAAACCACCCAATTTAAAACTGGACAGAAGATCCGACTGGACATTTCTCTAAAGAGAACATACAAAAGGTGCATGAAAAGGTAGTCAACACCACTGCTCACTGGGGAAAGGCAAAATAACACCATAAGGAGCTATCACTCCACACCTACTAGAATGGCGGTCATCAGAAACAAGGAAACAAGTGTTCAAACAAGGTAACAAGTGTGGGTGAAAATGTGCTGCAAAGGGAAGCCTTGTGCACTCATGGTGGGAATATAAATTGGTGCAATCATTCTGGAAAACAGTATAGTGGTTTCAAACAGAACTACCCTATGATCCAGCAACCGTGCTTCCGGGTACATGCAGTGAAAGTCAAAGGCACTCAGCCGTGTCTGACTCTTCGCAACCCATGGACTAGATAGTTCATGGAATTCTCCAGGCCAGAATACTGGAGCGGGTAGCCTTTCCCTTCTCCAGAGGATCTTTCTGAACCAAGAATCGAACCAGGGTCTCCTGCACTGCAGGCAGATTCTTGAAAAGCTGAGCTATCAGGGAAGTTGAGGATACATCCAAGGGAAATGAACAGGACAGCGCTCTTCACAATAGCCAAGACAGAGGAGCAACCTAAGAGTTCCTCAACAGACAGATGGATAAAGATGTGTTACATACAATAAAATATTATTCAGCTACGAAAAACAGAAAACCCTGTCACTTGTGACAACATGGGGAAACTTGAAGGCATTATGTTAAGCAAAATAAGCCAAAGACAAATATTGCATGATGTCACTTTAAATGTGGAATCTAAAAAAAAAAAAACAAAAAACAAAGCCATAGAAACAGAAAGTATAGCACAGTGGTTGCCTGTGGGGTGGAAGAAATAGGAAGAGGATAGAAAAAGGGTACAAACCTTTAGCTGAGGATCTAATGTGAAACACAGGTGTCTACAGTGGAAAATACTGTATTGTATAACTGAAATTTGAAAAGTAAGTAGAACTTAAATGTTCTCACACACACACACATACATGTGAGGTGATGGCTAGATGGTGGGAAACCTTTCTCAATATACACATACAGGCACATAAGCACATATATTGCAGGTTTGGTTCCAGGCCACAGCAATAGAGGAGATGTCAATCACAGTAAAGTGAGTCACACGCATTTTTAATTCCCAGTACACATAAAAGTTATGTTTATACTATACTATATTACATGCACAATAGCGTATGTCTTAAAAAACAATGTATACACCTTAATTTAAAAAATACTTTATTGCTAAAAAAAAGTTATGATCTGAGCTTTCAGCAAATTGTAATCTTTTTGCTTATAAAGGGTTTGAAATATAAGGATCAACAAAATGTGGAACAGAGACACGAGGTAAGCAAATGTTATTGGAAAAATGATACCAGCAGTCTTGCTCAATGCATGGCCGCCAAAAACCTTCAGTTTGTAATAAATAAATAAATAAATAGTATCTGTAAAGCACAACATTTGTCTGAATATCAAATCACCATGATGTACACTGTAAATATGTCACAGTTTTGTCAATTATACTTCAATAAGGCTGAATTTTTTTTCAAATGCTTATCAAAATATGATAAATATTTTACAGCAAAATGTTATAAAGAGCTCAAACTCTAATGAGGAATTGATTAGTCACAAATTATAACACATACACAAGGCAGAATTCTTTATAGCACTTAAAAAGGTATGCTTCAGTTAAAAAAAAAAAACCAGAAGTAGTAATTGATGAGGAAAAAGTAAATTAATGAGATGAAGTAAAGTGAAATTAAAAAATGTGTTGCCAGATAAATAGGTTGCCTTTGCTAAGTCTTCCTCGAGTAAAAAGACTCGGATATTTTTAACATATAAAGTTTGCTGATTTTATTACCAAAAAAAAAAAAAAATCCTACTTATGGGGAAAAAAGGTATGCTTTAGAAAATGTTAGTGACAGGAAAATAACCACCATATTTTATAAAAAGAAAAAGAAGGGGGCTTCCCTGTTGGTCTAGTGGTTAAGACACTGAGCTCCCAATGCAGGGCGCATGGGTTTGATCCCTGGTCAGGGAACCAAGATCCTGCATGCCACATGGTGTGACCAATAAACTAAAGAAAAAAATTTTAAGACTAAAAAACAAAAAAGAAAAATACAAACAAAACAAAACAATAAATAATAGTGATTTTACATTAAAAATATAATATATAGTTAAGTAGCAGTCATATATATGCATAATGTATGTGATAGATACATGCATGTATATGTATATACACCAAGTTAGTCATCATAGTTCTATCTAAGTGATAGCATTATAGATGATTTTTATATTTCCCAAATTTTCTACATTATGTATATTTTTATATTTAGGAAAAATGTTATTTTAAGAAACCTCCAAAATCTAGCACAGGACCTACTTTAGAGAGATGGCAGTCTTGAGAGAGGAGAAAAGTACACGCCTTTGATTCCACACAGGCCTAGATCTGAATCTCAATTTCACCAACTCTAAGTTGGACCTCAGTTTATGACATCTGTAAAGTGGGAATCACACCTATTACCTGTTAAGGATTATACAATGATGACCTAGCCCAAACACACGGCTAAATTCAACCAATAACTGTTCCCTCTCTTCCTTGAATAAATGGGGGTCTTCCTTCAGTTATTGCTGGCCTAACTCCCACAGCACTGATATCTATATCAGTTAAATGTTATCTTGTATCACTGGCTATTATTTAATATGTTTTTATTATCTAATATACGCTTCCCTGGTAGCTCAGCTGATAAAGAAACCACCTGCAATGCGGGAGACCTGGGTTCACTCCCTGGGTTGGGCAGATCCCCTGGAGGAGAACACGTAGCCCATCCCAATCTCCTTGTCTGAGAATCCCCATAGACAGAGGAGCCTGGTGGGCCTCGAAGAGTCAGACATGACTGAGCGACTAAGCACAGCACAGCACACTGTCTAATATCTCCCTGAGAGCAGGGTTCCTGAGGTGCAGGGACCACATCTGAACTACCAGACGATTTAAAATCATAGAGCCGCTATGGAGGAGCGCTCCCTAACAGAGTATGTCCCAGCAGAAGCCTGGATACTGCAGAAGAAACAGCCTCCAGGTCTGAGACGCAGTGATCAGGGCTGTTCCGTATTCTCACCCATTGCACCTACTGTTGCACTAATCTACAACGGACACTTAAAGTGCTTTAATTAATAATCACTTGGTTAATAAACAATGTGTATATGAGTCACTCAGTCACGTCCGACTCTTTGAGACGCCATGGACTGTAGCCAGCCAGGCTCCTCTGTCCATGGGCTTTCTCTGGGTAAGAATACCAGAGTGGGTTGCCATATCCTTCTCCAGGGAATCTTTCTGTCCCAGAAATTGAACCTGGGTTTCCTGCATTGCAGGCAGATTCTTTACCATCTGAGCCACCATGGAAGCCCAGTAATAAACAATAAAAATAAACAAAATATATTTGGGGATAAGACCCACCTAGAATCATGAGACATATTACTTTTCTGACAGCAAACTTACTTAGCAAATAATGTATAGTGTATCATCAAACAAGCCAAGGACCCAATAATAGATCATGTTGCCCAGGCCATCATCCTGAGAGCCCAGGGTAAACAGCCTCTCGCCAGTACCAGTTCGCTGCCAGTGCTCCTCCACAGCATCCCTAACTGTTCATCTCAAGAGCTACATGACACCCGCTCTGACATATCCCAGTTCTCCCACTGTAGTGTTTCACATACACATCAAAGCAAGATATTGCTGGGAACAGGAAATAGATTTGTTGATGTGAAAAGGGACAGAATTTGAATAAGCAAAATGAAATGTGAGTATCTGGGTTCTTTACCCTAAAAAGGAATTCCAGTTAGTCAGCGGATACTGTATATCCAGTTACCACAGTCAGCGTCTCTAATGGCCTCTCCTGCCTGCCAATCACACTATCTTTGTGTATTGTATCGGAAACATTTCAATGAACAGCTGTACCTCAGATTTTCCACACAGCTATAACGAGACAGGGAAATGTTTAGATCCCTCAGGGAAAGGAAAAATATCCTGTTTGGATTAGGGCCTTCCTAGATTGTGAGCTGGATGAGAAAAACGGGATTATCATCATAATCATCTCAGCGATTAAATTTGGCTCTTGCCCATCTCTTTACCTATTACTCACATGTGATGCAGTGCTGTCCTCTGAGCTGTGCAGAAGCTTTTACCTTCATCTCCCAAATGGAGAATTCTAGCTTAGGAGCCAGGGAGCTTTCTCCCTCATCTGGATGTTTAAAAGGAACCATTTGGCAAAAGGGGACAGCCTCATCACCACCTCAGAGACCAAGCTCATCTACCTGAATTCTCTTGCAACACACACTTCCCACAGCTTGATTAATCCCTTCTCTGAAGTAGTCTAGCAACTGAATATGCTCGTAATAAGATCAGTAAAGAACCTGCCTGCAATGTGGGAGACCTGGGTTTGATCCCCAGGTCATGAAGATCCCCTGGAGAAGGAAATGGCAACCCTTTCCAGTTTTCTTACCTGGAGAATTCCACGGACCGAGAAGCCTGGCTTGCTACAGTCTATGGGGTTGCAAAGAGCTGGACATGCCTGAGAGACTAACACACACGCAAATCAACAAGCATTTACTGAACAGCATCTCATCTGTGCTTCACACATGGCAGACACCATACGTCAGGTGGAGGGAGAAGAACAAAAAAAAAAGTCAGACACCATGGACTCATTCTGCTGTTACTTCTTGAGCAAAGATTATGTCCTAGGAGCTGTGTTCAAGTTCTTGGTATCTCGAGACCAAAGCACAACCTTGGGCCTCAAGCTCTAACAATTTAGTAGGGAAGATGACACCAAGCCGAGAGATCAGCGCTGTGACAGAGGTAAGCAAGTGACCCAAACCAGCAGCACCAAGGAACTGGACAGAGGCGACAAGACAACATCTACGCTGACATTCGAGATCGAAGTAGAAGTTAGCCAGGTGAAAAGGGGAAACGGAAAACCAGACATGCTTGCTCTGAAAGAACTCAGTTGAGACTTCCATATCTCGAGCTAAAATAAGGCTACTCCAAACAGCAGACAGTCCCAAACCTCCCCAAATGACAATAGATAGATGGAAGAGAGAACTGGAGAAAGGAAAGCTCTGTGGCCCCATGAATACCTAAACTTTTAGAAACTTATTTACACATATACCCATATTTAAAATAATCCACTTATTTACAAAACAGAAACAGATTCACAGACATAGGAAACAAACTTACAGTTATCAAAGCGGAAGGAGGGGATAAATTAGGAGCTTGGGATTAGCAGATACAAGCAACTATATATAAAATAGACAAACAAGGTTCTACCATGTAACACAGGGAACTATATTCAATAGCTTGTAATAAACCATAATGGAAAAGAAAGTAAAAAAAGAAGATATATATGAGTCACTTTACTATACACCAGAAACCAACACAAATCAAATCAGCAGTATGTCTAATGCATTAATTTGATATTCATGCTTATTTTTACCTTTACATTTCATAAAATCATGTTATTCAGAGTCTTCATAAGCATTCTTACACAGTCTTTTTCATAAATAAAGGTACTTCAAAAAATAATAAAGCTACTACCTGGGTGCATTTTCAAGAAAACATCATCTACATTCCTTTCTAAGATTTCTGAGATACAACAGCACTTGTCGAATCCATGCTGTCCTTGTAAATTTCAACCCCAGCTACAAGTATCCAATTGTGTAATACTGTTTTTTTTCCATTCATTCTATTGCTATTTATGATTTCCATAATGTGATCACTTGCTGTGTGTGTGTTCTTTTATGAGTGATGTGGGTCATGTTTTGAAAGTTTTTGGGACATCCTTGGTGGTCCAGTGGTTAAGATTCCACGCTCCCACTGCAGGAGTTGCAGTTTGATCCCTGGTTGGGGAACTAAGATCCCATGCGCTGTACAGCATGGCTAAAAATTAATTTTAAAAAATAGTTTTAAAAAATATGATTAAACACATACAATTGTTACATCCAACTCTTCAACTTAGGTTATATTCTCAAGAACAATAGCTAAAACTTTCTTAGACTTTCGGTTACTCTTTTCTTCCTTGTGACCATGTGGCTTGCAAGATCTTAGTTTCCCAACCAGGGATCAAAACCAGGCCTCCTGATTGGAAGCACAGAGTCCTAATCACTGGACTGCCAGAGAATTTCCTCAGTTACTCTTTTTGTTGAACCAATTTTGTTCATGGATCTCTACAAAAACTAGTATCCAATGAATTAGCAGATTCATTAATCCTTTTTTCATGAACTGACTATAATTTCACTGGAAGCCCAATAACAAGAAAGACTTTATTTTAAAAAATTCAATACAAAGAGAATCCACCTCCCTTTTTTTTTTTTTTTGAAGGCTAATATCTGAAGGAAAAAACTTTACCTTGTATTTAGGCATATGTGGTAAAATCACAGGAAAGACTTTCACATAATTTAAGGCCCCAAAAGAGGAACAATAATAAATAGGGACTTCCCTGGTGGCCAGTGGTTAAAATGCCACACTCCCAATGTAGGGGACCTGGGTTCAATCCCTGGTCAGGGAACTAGATCCCAGATGCTGCAGCTAAGAGTCCACATGCTATCTCTAAAGATCCTGTATGCGGCCCTGAACAATGAAGACTCCACGTGCTGTAACGCCTGTGTGCACGCTGAGCCCCTTGTGTCCCACTCTTTGTGACCCCATGGACTGAAGCCTGCCAGGCCCCTCTGTCCATGGGGACCCCGAGGCTTCTTATCAACCTGCCTAGGAAATGACTCTCTTACCATGGACTGAAGCCTGCCAGGCCCCTCTGTCCATGGGGACCCCGAGGCTTCTTATCAACCTGCCTAGGAAATGACTCTCTTACCATGGACTGAAGCCTGCCAGGCCCCTCTGTCCATGGGGACCCCGAGGCTTCTTATCAACCTGCCTAGGAAATGACTCTCTTACCATGGACTGAAGCCTGCCAGGCCCCTCTGTCCATGGGGACCCCGAGGCTTCTTATCAACCTGCCTAGGAAATGACTCTCTTACCATGGACTGAAGCCTGCCAGGCCCCTCTGTCCATGGGGACCCCGAGGCTTCTTATCAACCTGCCTAGGAAATGACTCTCTTACCATGGACTGAAGCCTGCCAGGCCCCTCTGTCCATGGGGACCCCGAGGCTTCTTATCAACCTGCCTAGGAAATGACTCTCTTACCATGGACTGAAGCCTGCCAGGCCCCTCTGTCCATGGGGACCCCGAGGCTTCTTATCAACCTGCCTAGGAAATGACTCTCTTACCATGGACTGAAGCCTGCCAGGCCCCTCTGTCCATGGGGACCCCGAGGCTTCTTATCAACCTGCCTAGGAAATGACTCTCTTACCATGGACTGAAGCCTGCCAGGCCCCTCTGTCCATGGGGACCCCGAGGCTTCTTATCAACCTGCCTAGGAAATGACTCTCTTACCATGGACTGAAGCCTGCCAGGCCCCTCTGTCCATGGGGACCCCGAGGCTTCTTATCAACCTGCCTAGGAAATGACTCTCTTACCATGGACTGAAGCCTGCCAGGCCCCTCTGTCCATGGGGTTCTCCAGGCAAGAATACTGGAGTGGGATGCCATTTCCTTCTCCAGTTCTCTGCTGCTGCTGCTGCTGCTGCTAAGTCTCTTCAGTCGTGTCCGACTCTGTGCGACCCCATAGACGGCAGCCCACCAGGCTCCCCCGTCCCTGGGACTCTCCTGGCAAGGACGCTGGAGTGGGCTGCCACTTCCTTCTCCACATGTGCTGCACTAAGACCCAGCAAATAAATAAATATTTCTTTAAAAAATATATAGTAAATAGTAATATTCAATAGAGGATCTCAGCATAATTAATAACTAGTATGGGCTAGAGTACTGGGCTGCCGTCTATGGGGTCACACAGAGCCGGACACGACTGAAGAGACTTAGCAGCAGCAGCAGCAGCAGCAGAGAACTGGAGAAGGAAATAGCATCCCACTCCAGTATTCTGGCCTGGAGAATTCCATGGACTGTATAGACCATGAGGTCACAAAGAGTGGGACACAACTGAGTGCCTTTCACTTCACTTCAGAGTGATAAAAAATACTTCTTAAAAAAGTGTGATTTAAAGGCATCCTTGAAGGATGTTATAGAAACAAACAAAAAAAAAATGAAGAAAAGAATTCCATGTAGAAAGTAGATATAAACAAAGATTAGAAGCTGGAACAGGAATAGTAGTAGACGGTTAAGAGCTCGACCTGTTAAGACATGAAAGTTCTACTTGGGAATTGTTATAGGAGAGAAGATTAGACAGATTATGGAGGGGTTGGAATATCAGGCTGAGGAATGTGAACTTTATAAGTCTATGTAAGTCTCAGGGAATGAACTAGATGTAATGAGCTAATAATAATACTTGATTCATGTGCCTTGGAAGTTTCCAGCTGACTTCATCCCACTACAGTGAAGGCATCAGACTTTGAAAACTTTTCATCCAAGAAACAGGTGAGGGTACAAGGTAGTAATTCATTACAAATGCCTCGCTAGGGAGATCTTATGACAGCTGTCTTTATTATCAACAAAAGAATTAGGTAAAGATCAAGTGAGCTCTCCTTTCAATATTCAAATTCGAAGTCATGGAAGACTTCAGGAAATATAATTAGAATGGAAATCCTGGATCACAGAATATGGGTATTTAAAATTTCTTCTAAATATCACCAAAGTGAAAGTGAAGTCACTCTGTCATGCCCAACTCTTTGCGGCCCCATGGACTGTAGCCCACCAGGCTCCTCTGTCCATGGGATTCTCTAGGCAAGAATACTGGAGTGGGTTGCCATTTCCTTCTCCAGGGGATCTTCCCGACACAGGGATTGAACCCAGATCTCCCGCATTGCAGGCAGACGTTTTAACCTCTGAGCCACCAAACTACTGTCCAAATAACACCACAATTTATACTTCTATCAACAAGGGTGTAAAGTGTTTTTTCCATCATTCTGCACCTTTGTCTACACTATGCATTTTCAAACTTTTAATTTTCTGCCAGTCTCATGGGTATACAATAGCATTCTGTTGTTATTTTGAGTTTTATATCTTTGAATACTAGTGAGAAAGAATCTTGTGTATGAGGTATTTGGGTTTTTTCTTCTTCTTTTTGTGAATTGCTTATTCCTGGGTTTCCCCTATTTTTTCTAGTAGCATGTTCACATTTTGCTTATTTATAGAAATTATTTAAAGAACATCAGTAACTGATGACTGAGTGACCAACACTTTCACTTTCATTGTGTTTTACTTGCATTAACTCTTAAAATTCTCACAACAACTCTGAGAAGTAGATACTATTCTTATCCTCAGTTTACAAATGAGGAAATTGTGCCACAGAGATATTCAGTAACTTGCCCCGAGGTACACTGCTAGTAAGTAGTAGAGCTTAGAATTCAAACTCAGCCAACCTGGCTCCATACTCTTAACCACTTCACTTACACTATACCTACACTACACTTCAAATATTCTAGACATTAATCTTTTATCAGCATATGCACTGCATAATGTGTGTGAGTGTGTGTGTGTGAGTGTGTGCACGCATGCATGCTCAGTTGTGTCCAGTGCTTTGCAACCCCATGCACTGTGGCCTGCCAGGCTCCTCTATCCATGGAGTTTTTCAGGTAAGAATACTGGAGTGGGTTGTCATTTCCTTCTCCAGGGGATTTTCCAGACCCAGGGATTGAACCCACACCTCTTGCATCTCCTGCATTGGCAGGCAGGTTCTTTACCAGCTGAGCTACCAGGGAAGCTCCATGCACTGTATAGTAATTCCACCATTATTTTTCCTGACAGTAGAAAAGAATAACAAAACTAAGAGATGGTTCTTTGAAAAGATTAATAAAATTGGCAAGCCTTCAGCTAGACTCACCAAGAAAAACAGAGTACACAAAATAAAATCAGAAATGAAAGAGATGTTACAACTGATGCATAGAAATACAAAGGATTGTAAGAGATTACTATGAAAAATTATACACCAACAGGTTGGACAACCTAGAAGATATGGATGAATTCCTAGAAATACGCAACCTAACAAGACTGTATCAAGATGAAATGAAAACTCTGAACAGACTGACTAATGTTAAGGAGAATGAATCAGTAATCAAAAATCTCTCAACAAACAAAAGTCTAGGACAGCTTCAATGATAGTACTCTATCAAACATTCAAAGAAGAATTAACACCAATACTTCTTAAATTTCTTTCAAAAACAGAAGAGGAGGGAACTCCTCTAAACTCATTTTATGAGGCCAGCATTACCTTGCTAACAAAACCAAACAAAAACAAGAAAAGAAAATTACAGGCTAACATCCTTGACAAACAGAGATCCAAATATCCTCAAAATAATATTAGCAAACCAAACTCAACAATACACTAAAAGGATCATATACCATGATCAAGTAGGATTTATTCCAGGTATGCAAGGATAGTTCAATATCCATAAATCAGGCAATGTTATATACCACACATTAACAAAAGCAAGAACAAAAGTCATATCATCTCAACAGATGCATAAAAATCACTTGACAAAATTCAACAACATTTATGATAAAAATTCTCAACAAAGCAAGTACAGAGGAAAGGTATTTCATTATAATGTTAGCCACAGCTAACATTATACTCGATGATGAAAAGACGAAAGCCCTTCCTCTAAGATCAGTGAAGTCCTAGCCAGGGCTCTTAGGCAAGGAAAAGAAATAAAAGGCATCCAAACTGGAAAGGAAGACATAAAAGTGCCACAATTTGCAGATGACAGGATATTATATATAGAGAACCCTAAGGACTCCCAAAGACATCAAAAAACTATTGGGATAAAAAAAATTCAGTAATTTGCAGAATATAAAATCAATATATAAAAATCTGTTGCATTTTTATACACTAGTAACAAACAACTGGTGAACTCTGGGAGTTGGTGATGGACAGGGAGGCCTGGCGTGCTGCAATTCATGGGGCTGCAAAGAGTCGGACACAACTGAGTGACTGACCTGAACCGAACAATCAGAAAGAGAATTAAAACAATCTCATTTACAACTCATCAAAAAGAATAAAATATCTAGGAATAAATTCAACCAAGAAGGTGAAAGACCTGTATATTGAAAACTGTAAGACGTAAATGAAATAAATTTCAACACAAATAAATGGAAAGAAATTCTGTGCTCACAAGCTGGAAGAATCAATACTGTTAGAATGTCCATACTACTCAGAGCAACTTACAAATTAAAAACAATCTCTATAAAAATTCCAAGGCATTTTTCAATTAGAACAATGTATGGAAATACACACACACACACACACACACACACACACACACACACACAGACATTGATTAACCAAAGCAATCTGGAGAAAAGAATAAAGCTGGAGGCATCATGCTCCCCAATTTCCAACAAAATTACAAAGATGTAATAATTAAAACAGTATGGTATTTGGCAAAAAATAGACACATAGATAAATGAAACAGAAGATAAAGCCCAGAAACAAACCCATGCATATACAGTCAATTAATTTACAAAAAAAAGAGCCAAAACTGCACAATGGTTAAAGGAGAGTCTCTTCAATAAATGGTGTTGGGAAAATGACAGCCACACACAAAAGAATAAATTCAACCATTATCTTACACCATATCTCCAAATTAACTCAAAGTAGATTAAAGACTTAACCATAAGACCTAAAATCATAAAACTCCTAGAAGAACGCACAGGAACAGAGAAGGTCATCCCTTATATGTGGAATCTAAAAAGAAATGATACAGATGAATTTACAAAACAGACTCACAGAGTTAGAGAATAGACTCAAGGCTGTTTGTGGGAAGGAGCAGGTAGGCAGTTTGGGATGGACCTGTTCACTCTGCTCCTATTTACGGTTAATGGATAATGGATAATGGTTAATGGATAACCAGCAGGGACCTGCTGTATGGCACATGCAGCTCTGCTCAATGCTATGTGGCAGAATGGATGGGAGGGGAGTCTGGGGGAGAATGAATACCTGTACATATAGTTCAGTCCTTTCCCTGTTCACCTGAAACTGTCACAACATTGTTCATTGGCTATACCCCAAGGCAAAATAAGAAGTTAAAAAAAAAAAAAAAAAGGAAAGAAAGAAACTAAGCAGCAAGCTCCTTGACGTAGATTTGGACAATGATGTATTTAATCTGATGCCAAAAGAAAATTAACAACACACATAAAACATCAACAACAGACACGCCAAAAGCTTCTACACAGCAAAGGAAACCACCAACAAAATAAAAAGGCAACCCATTGAATGGGAGGAAATACTTGCTAATCATACATCTGATAAGAAGTTAACATCCAAAATACTAAAGAATTTACACAACTCAACAGCAAAAACATAAACAACCTCATTTTAAAATGGGAAGATCAGAATACACATTTTTTCCAAAGAAGTTACACAGATGGTCAACAGGTATATCAAAAGATGCATGCTCAACATCACTTCTGGTCCTTATCCAAAGAAAATGAAAATACTAACTTGAAAAAATATATGCACCTTCACTGCAGCTTTATTTACAATAATTAAGATTTGGAAACAACTGAAATGTCCATCAATGGATGAACAGATAAAGGAATTGTGGCATATATACTCAATGGAATATCATTCAGCCATTAAAAAGAATGAAATCCTGTCATCTGCAACATCATTGGATCTCAAGGGTATTATGCTGCTAAGTGAAATAAATTAGACAGAGAAAGACAATACTGTATAATCCTTCTTATACATGGAAAGCTTAAAAAGAAAAAAAAGGTGTATAGATATAGAGAAGAAACTGGTGATTCCCAGAGGTGTGTGGGATGGTATTTTTTTTAAAAAGATAATAAACTCATTACATGTTAATATAAATAACATAATTTGACAAAAATAATTTACCAAAAGAAAATAAATTAGTGAAAAGAACAGTAAAAAACAAATCAAAACTCAGAAAAAAATGTTCCATTTGAATTGGAAAATACCAAGTATATATAAAAAAAGAATGATATTGTGAATTCCTGTGTACCAATCACCCAGTTCCAACCATATCAACTCACAGCTAATCTTGCTTCATCTACACCCCACCCACTTCACTCCTCCCTTATTATCATAAAGCAAATTCCATACTCTCAAAACACTTCAGTATGCGTTCTAAAGATTTTTTTTTTAACATAGCCACAACACCATTGTTATACCTGAAAAATAAGGATTATTCTGTTCATTGGCTATACCCCAAGGCAAAATAAGAAGTAAAAAAAAAAAAAAAAAGGAAAGAAAGAAACTAAGCAGCAAGCTCCTTGACGTAGATTTGGACAATGATGTATTTAATCTGATGCCAAAAGAAAATTAACAACACACATAAAACATCAACAACAGACACGCCAAAAGCTTCTACACAGCAAAGGAAACCACCAACAAAATAAAAAGGCAACCCATTGAATGGGAGGAAATACTTGCTAATCATACATCTGATAAGAAGTTAACATCCAAAATACATAAAGAATTTACACAACTCAACAGCAAAAACATAAACAACCTCATTTTAAAATGGGAAGATCAGAATACACATTTTTTCCAAAGAAGTTACACAGATGGTCAACAGGTATATCAAAAGATGCATGCTCAACATCACTTCTGGTCCTTATCCAAAGAAAATGAAAATACTAACTTGAAAAAATATATGCACCTTCACTGCAGCTTTATTTACAATAATTAAGATTTGGAAACAACTGAAATGTCCATCAATGGATGAACAGATAAAGGAATTGTGGCATATATACTCAATGGAATATCATTCAGCCATTAAAAAGAATGAAATCCTGTCATCTGCAACATCATTGGATCTCAAGGGTATTATGCTGCTAAGTGAAATAAATTAGACAGAGAAAGACAATACTGTATAATCCTTCTTATACATGGAAAGCTTAAAAAGAAAAAAAAGGTGTATAGATATAGAGAAGAAACTGGTGATTCCCAGAGGTGTGTGGGATGGTATTTTTTTTAAAAAGATAATAAACTCATTACATGTTAATATAAATAACATAATTTGACAAAAATAATTTACCAAAAGAAAATAAATTAGTGAAAAGAACAGTAAAAAACAAATCAAAACTCAGAAAAAAATGTTCCATTTGAATTGGAAAATACCAAGTATATATAAAAAAAGAATGATATTGTGAATTCCTGTGTACCAATCACCCAGTTCCAACCATATCAACTCACAGCTAATCTTGCTTCATCTACACCCCACCCACTTCACTCCTCCCTTATTATCATAAAGCAAATTCCATACTCTCAAAACACTTCAGTATGCGTTCTAAAGATTTTTTTTTTAACATAGCCACAACACCATTGTTATACCTGAAAAATAAGGATTATTCTTTGGTAGTATTTTTAATTAAGTAAAACTTTTTAAAAGAAAAAAATTCCTTTCTTAAATAAAGGCCTAACTGTAACTTTAACTGCTACATTCCTCCAACAGTATCATCTGGTTAATTTTGCTTTCTTCTTGTAATATAAAGCCAGTGTTAGTAAAAACAACTTTCCCTATAATTAAAGAAAAGAGATGTGAAAAGGATACTTATAACTGAAAAGGTTTAGCCCAGAAAATAATATACCAACTGATTTCTTTCTCATCATGTCTACCCCCAGTGTTTTCTGACTATTTACCCAAAATCTAAGGGTTTGTGGCAAGGGCAATGGTATTCAGCCAAATTCTTCATTCAACAGAATCCACTAACCATGGCCAGGAGACTGGTGGTGGAGCCGAGAGAGAAAAGAAAGGGATTTTCAACAGTTTTCCTTGTTCTATTAAGCCAGGTATTATAGCTATCGATGGCAACTGGGAGCAGGGAGTCCTCCTGAGAGATGGATTGGACAGCAAAGGCCTTTGTCTGACATCAAAGTACAACTGCTGCTAACTCGCTCCCACCCAGCTCCAAATCCAAGGCTACTTATCATTCTGAAAACCATTTTTCTCCCCTGGCTGCTGTCATCGAATTTCCGTTGTTAACTGTTTCCTGTCAAGGGAAGAATCTGCTCTACCAGGTGAGCAGAAAAGCACACCATTTGTCTTCTATTACCCAAAGCCGGCACTCAGCAAGAATCAGAATCAGTTCCCATTTCTCTCTGTCCTGAAAAGAAACAAACCCACTGTCAAGTTTCTGTGGGCACAGTCTGGCCCCTCTCGCATCACCATGCCCTGGAGTCGTCAACGAGAGAGGCAGTGTGGCCTGAGTTATGTCAAGGACAGACACCACTCCGGAGCGCAAAGTTTGCTGGTTTTCACCCTGACATGTTAAAGACGAAACAAAACAAGAACCAACCAACAAACAAAAAACCAACTTGCTGGAGTGCCTGCTGTTCCCTCTTTAGGAAGGAGCTGGTGTGTGACCAGCAGCAGCTGCTCTCCTGACCCCTGCGTCCTCCAGGGCCCTCATATTCCAGTCAGATGCTCTCGCCCTGAGGCTCCACCCACATTTCCCAGGAGACCTGCAGTGTCAGAACGCGCTCCCCGGCCTCTCTTGCTGTGCCCAAGGCTTGCGAGCAGCCCTCCAGGCAGGGCGCAGCTCCCTGAAGACAAGGCCTTCAGAGACCGAGGAGGGTTTCAGGCCCCTGCGAACTTAAGGACCTTCATCCTTAAGATAAGGGACACTTATCTTGAGAAGTCACTTCTTATCTGTGATACAGAATGGTCATACCGTCTGTGGTCCCTGCATCACCAGATGGACACAGAACCTCAAAGACATGCCAGGCTTCTGAGCTGACTCCAGGTCACCTAGTTTTTCTTCCTAGGCCCTAACTGCGTAGTCTGGTTGTGTCTGCTCCTGGGGAAGCTGGGACAGGATGTAGAGCCTCACTGCCCAGAAAGCACAGCACACCAATACGATTCTCATACTGAACAGCCCAAGAATCACACTGTTGTTGATTTGGTCAAACTACAGACCATGGTCCAGAGGTTTCTTCTACCAAGCTCTTCTTGGAGGCTCCTCACAGAGTTGTCCAGAGCCTTCCTGCTCCAAAAGTAAAATAGTCACCTACGGGACATTATCTTGAACTGACTTCCGCTAAATGGGAGCTCCTTCACATTTTATATTCCAAACTTTCTGAAAACCTCGCTCTTAATTCTGAGCATGTATCCTAAATCATCACGACGCCTCCACAACTTCAGGAATATCAAAAGAGTGATCAGTTCAGCCGCTGGTTCTGCCACAATTAATCTACATCTGTTCTGTACCAAGGTAAAAGCTGACTTTGACGTTTCTTCTTATCCAGTGAAACTCAGATACACCCCACCCCAGCAGCCTCACTGCCTCCCTGCCCACCTTAAGAGACACACACACACTTTTATATGAAAAGCCCAAGGATCCTCTTGCCCAACCACATAAGAAATATTTTTCAATGACCACTTTTTCCTCCAACTGTTCTCCAACTGTTTCCTCCAACTATCCAAACTCTGTAATAACAAAGGGCACTGAAATGGGCCTATCCGTGGGGGAAATTCATCACCCAAACAGGCAATTTAATCACAGGTCACCTTAAATTTGCATCTCTCCCCAGCGTCCTGCTGTTGGTGAGAAGCCGGGCACGAGCAGGTGGGACCCTGTCTGCTCTGCAGGCACCAGGGCAGCTGACCACAGCCCATCATGGAAAATGCCCTGCTCCATCTTCTAACTCTGGCCCCCTAAAGTTTTTTTCTTCTGCTGCAGAGACTGATATGCCAACAAAAGTTCTTCAATCACTGATGATTAACTTCAGCCACCTACACATTCACCTCATATGTGCCAGACCAGACCCTGTACCACCTGGGGTCTTCCCTCCTCTCTCTGTTCAGAGCTCTTAAATTCTCACCTGCTCCTTGACTCCTAAAAACATTCACAGCACCCACCACCTATCACTACCACCACCTCCACTTATGTCTGAATACGTATCTCACAAACAAAAACATGTTAGGGACATAACAAGTCTGATCAGAAAACAGACTGTTTCTAGCCTTGAACCTTCAGACTGCTCTAACCCTCTCTATCTGCCCCCTCAAGCTCTGGACTAATCTCCAGATAAACCTATGTCCCTCTCCTCCAGTGCTGGAATTAGGAACCGGTAGAGGACTCCACCTCGGGAATGGGTGTTGTCGTTAGCAGTGTCCCCTGAGGGTAACAGCTCCAGGAAAGACACTGTTCTCCAGGGAGAAGAGCAGTCACACTCACACAGAAAACAGGGCCTCCCCCGACCCCTTCCACCTCACTTCAAAGAGTCAGCCAGCTTCCCCGTCACCTCGGCATAAACCACAACTCCCACAGCATGGAAGCTGATAAACAGACCTGCGAGAGAAGTATTACCTAGCCCAGCACCTTGAGAGATGACCCCGCCAGATAGCTGGAGCAATTATGCAGCACGATTACCCAGAGTCAGAGAGTCCCCAGAGACAAGAAGCTGGTTTCAAGCATCAAGGGGCAGACCTGAAATAGACTCTGCTTGCCAAGCGTAGCAGTGGCTAACTCCCGGTATCCGACTGACAGGTAAAGTGTAAGAAGCAGCATCGCACTCCTCACTGCTCGCTGCGCTCCACTTCCGTAAGTTTGAGGCCAGTAATGCAAACAGCCGCTTAACTATCCCTTAAGCATGCCCACCCATCAACTCTAGACCCCATGAGGGGGTGTGGCTTGCCTCCAAAGAAAGGGTGCCATCCTCTTCTGAGAAGGACGTGGAGCTCTTTTCAGGCTCCGGGTCTTTAGGCTGGACTCCAAGTAAGTGGGGCCCGTCGCTGCCATAGCCGGAGGAGGATGGCAAGATGCTCAGAGTCGGGCCGCTGATGGATACGTCACTCTGAGAAGTAGGCAGTCTGGGCCCCTGGAGGGGCACTCGACCCACACGGGCAGGCTCTGTGTGGCTCTGGCCTCTCAGCTCGCCTGGCAGTGATGAAGGAGCAGAATGCTCCACAGTCCAGGGACCTGTCTGAGGGGCACTCAAGATGCCCTGGGTTCCTCTTCCAACACTCCAGCCGGCAGAAAGACTGTCTGTGTCGGTGGGGTGGTCTGTCCTGGAGGAAGCGCTGCTCCTGATTCCTAGCGGAGCGGCTCCTTTCTCCTCTGCAGTCCCCCTGTGCACGGGCAGCAGCACGGCCCTGCTGCTGCAGGAGGCTGTCCTCGGAAATTCCACCAGTTGGCTCACTGACTTCTCGCAGTTCCTTTCTGCCGGGTTATCGAGCAGGTGAGCGATGACAGTCGTCCCCTCTTCCAGGGAATCCCAGACCCCTCCGGCAACTGATGACTCATTCTCCAACAAAAGCTGAGCAGTCTGGATCTCCCCCTGGAACCTCTCCTTCACCTGAACGATCATGCCCTGGGCTCCCAGCCCTGAGCTGGGGGCTGAGTCCCTGGGCAGTAACACGTTCGGGGGTGGTGGTGGCTCGGCCCCTCCCACTCCTTCCCCCTTCTGGAGACTCACTGTTAACTTCGTCAGGGTTCCGGTCTCTTCGAGGGCTCCAGTTCCCTGCAAGGGTTCTTCCTCACGGGGTGCTGCTGGAGTAGGGGTTTTCTTCCCCTTCCACTTCCTTTTGAACCGAACCCTTTTCTTAGGAGATATGGGAGCCTTCTCGGGAACAGCTATTGAATTTTCGGCTCCTTAACGCAGCCCAGCGAATTTCCCATTGCTTTCCTCTCCTAATCTCTGCAAAAACGCAGCTAAGCCAGTCCTGGGATCCCAGAGAAATCCCAACCTCGGCTTCATCGGATTAGATGTACATTTAAAAACATGCACTATGCCGGTAACCCCTCCAATTCTTCCTCCCTCCCTCCCGCCTCTCTCTCTGTCTCTGCCGCTGCCGATTCAGACAGCCATCTTACAGGCTCAGAGCTGCAACAAGACAAATTCAAAGCATCTCACTGCAGTTCAGAAATCACTTGACCTAAAAGCAGACAGAAACCGGATTGGCTACAGCTTCCTCTCTCCAAATATGAGGTAATTGGAGCACGGCCCTCAGAAACACAAACAGAAAGCAAAAAGGGGCTGGAAACCAGGGGAGGGGAGGAATTAGGGAGGGCGGGAAGGAGGGAGGGAACATAAGAGTAAATGGAAAAGGGAGGGGGAAAGAAGAGAGGCCCTGGGAGAAGGTAACGTGAAGAAAGGAGGAGGAGAAAGAGGGGGAAAGCGAACCAGCCGCTGGTACCAACCAAGAAGGGAAGGGCCGAGAAGAACCAGGGCTGGGAAGAACCAGGGCCGAGGACTATGGCCCCCAAACCATGAAGGGAGCTAGCTTTCAACAGCTGCACTGACATGTCCAAAAGAAAATATCTAACAGGATTAACATATTCTCAGAATTTTCAGGTCAAGAAACAATAAAATGCTAACCTGGAGACCACAGCCTAATCTTCGTAGGAAACACACGCTTTAAAGATCTCGACTTTTGCAGCATTTCTTTCCCTCCTTTTGAGAGAGAGAAAGACAGACATCTGTTAATTCTGCTGGCTGGTGACACACAGAGGGAACACCCGGAAATCAGTTTTGAGTACAGTATTAAGGATGTTTGGTAAAAAGGATACCACTTACAAACACAACAGAGAAGCAGTGTTTCTGTTGAACAATACTTGACATGACCATTTAACAGTGATTGCTGCTGCTGCTGCTGCTGCTGCTGCTGACAGCTAATGCAGTTTTAGCATTTTGTCGTGGACCACGCCCTGTGCTAAGCTCTGGATTATCTCATTCAATTCCCACAGTAACCAAATGAAGTCAAAACTATCATTTTACACTTTACAGGTACAGAAACTAAGGGTCACGGAAAATGGATTTATTTGCTCAAGGCTACAGTCAGAACATGGACGCCTGTTTAAGACTTTGAACTTGAACCCTGAGTTACACTGCTTTCTACTTGCAACAGGGATGCAAGTCTGCATTCAGTTAAGTAAAACAGGAAGATACTCCACTGTTTTGAATTGGCAACTGGCTCACATAAGACCAAGAACTCAAATGAAAAGATAACTCTTGCTATTTGGGAGTGAGAGAGGAAGTTGCTAAAATGAGACCCAGATGGTTTTTACTCAAATTGCAGCCGGGCAGGAAGTCTGAATTAAAGGCCTGAAAAGTTGGATTCAAAAACTACCCTGTTGCGCCAGTGGGGTTTGCCCACTTCTTTTTTTTTTTTTATGTATACACGTGACAGATGAGATAACGGCACAGTCCAAAGGGCTCCAAATGGAGTGGAAGGACAGAGGCTACACATGTTTTCTCCCAGTTAAAGTCATTTATTCTATACCAGTAGGATCCAGACCATTCTGCAGAGAGAAATAGCTGGCCTGGCTCTAAGTAAGCCTATCCACCTCTCCTGGAGACCTGAAAAATGCCCGCCAGGAAGGAAAGCATGAGAAGCCCTGAAGCCACAGCCCCTACACAGCGCTTGATGCCTAATTGATGCCAGAGTGCCTGACCTCTGCGGGAGGTATTCTCCCTCCCCCACCCACCAGGCCTTTCCCAAGGCCGATTGCGAAGCTGCAGCACCACCTTATGACCATGATGAACCACAGCAAGAAATAGGACCAGGAGGTTAGCAAGGGAGAGAAACTCAATCAGACTCTAGGAAATCACCTAATCAGCAAAAACTCTGACATTACAATATAACTCTCCAGGCATCAGAACTTCACTCCTCCAATGAAGAATGCTTGAACTAAGGGACTTCACAGATGCACACCCCAAGGCCCAAGCTTAAATTTTGTTCCTGTTCAGTACAATTCAGTCACTCAGTCATATCCGACTCTGCGACACCATGGCCTGCAGCACGCCAGGCCTCCCTATCCAACACTAACTCCCGAAGTATACTCAAACTCATGTCCGTTGAGTCAGGGATGCCATCCAACCATCTCTTCCTCTGTCATCCCTTTCTCCTCCTGCCCTCAATCTCTGCCAGCATGAGGGTCTTTTCAAATGAGTCAGTTCTTTGCATCAGGTGGCCAAAGTATTGAAGTTTCAGCTTCAGCATCAATCCTTCCAATGAATATTCAGGTCTAATTTCCATTAAGATGGACTGGTTGGATCTCCTTGCAGTCCAAGGGACTCTCAAGAGTCTTCTCCAACACCACAGTTCAAAAGCATCAATTCTTCAGCACTCAGTTTTCTTTATAGTCCAACTCTCACATCCATACATGACCACTGGAAAAACCATACATAGCCTTGACTAGACGGACCTCTGTTGGTAAAGTCTCTGCTTTTTAATATGCTGTCTAGGTTGGTCATAACTTTTCTTCCAAGGAGTAAGTGTCTTTTAATTTCATGACTGCAGTCACCATCTGCAGTGATTTTGGAGCCCAAAACAATAAAGTCTGACACTGTTTCCCCATCTATTTCCCATGAAGTGATGAGACCAGATGCCATGATCTTCATTTTCTGAATGCTGAGTTTTAAGCCAACTTTTTCACTCTCCTCTTTCACTTTCATCAAGAGGCTCTTTAGTTCTTCTTTGCTTTCTGCCATAAGTGTGGTGGCATCTGCATATCTGAGGTTATTGATATTTCTCCCGGCAATCTTGCTTCCAGCTTGTGCTTCCTCCAGCTCAGCGTTTCTCATGATGTACTCTGCATATAAGTTAAATAAGCAGGGTAACAATATACAGCCTTGATGTACTCCTTTTCCTATTTGGAACCAGTCTGTTGTTCCATGTCCAGTTCTAACTGTTGCTTCTAGACCCGCAGAGAGATTTCTCAGGAGGCAAGTCAGGTGGTCTAGCATTCCCATCTCTGTAAGAATTTTCTAGTTTCTTGTGATCCACACAGTCAAAGGCTTTGGCATAGTCCATAAAACAGAAGTAGATGTTTTTCTGGAACTCTCTCACCTTTTCGACAATCCAATGGATGTTGGCAATTTGATCTCTGGTTGTCCTGCCTTTTCTAAATCCAGCTTGAATATCTGGAAGTTCACAGTTCACATACTGTTGAAGCCTGGCTTGGAGAATTTTCAGCATTACTTTGCTAGCATGTGAGATGACTGCAATCGTGCGGTAGTTTGAGCATTCTTTGGCATTGCCTTTCTTTGGGGTTGGAATGAAAACTGGCCTTTTCCAGTCCTGTGGCCACTGCTGAGTTTTCCTGATTTGCTGGCATATTGAGTGCAGCACTTTCACAGCATCATCTTTTAGGATTTGAAATAACTCAACTGGAATTTTATCACCTCCACTACCTTTGTTCATAGTGATGCTTCCTAAGACCCACTTGACTTCGCATTCCAAGATGTCTGGCTCTAGAAGAGTAATCACATCATCATGATTATCAGGGTCATGAAGATTTTTGTATACTTCTTCTGTGTATTCTTCCTACCTCTTTTTAATATCTTCTGCTTCTATTAGGTTCATATCATTTCTGTCCTTTATTGAGCCCATCTTTGCATGACATGTTCCCTTGGTATCTCTAATTTTCTTGAAGAGATCTCTAGTCTTTCTCATTTTATTGTTTTCCTGAAGGCTTTCTTATCTCTCCTTGCTATTCTGTGGAACTCTCCATTCAAATGGGTTATATGTTTCCTTTTCTCATTTGCCTTCTACTTCTCTTCTTTTCACAGCCATCTGTAAGGCCTCCTCAGACAACCATTTTACCTTTTTGCATTTCTTTTTCTTGGGGATGGTCTTGATCCCTGCCTCCTGTACAATGTCACGAACCTCTATCCACGGTTCTTCAGGCACTCTATCAGATCTAATCCCTTGAATCTATTTGTCACTTTTGCTGTATAATGGTAAGGGATTTGATTTAGGTCATACCTGAATGGTCTAGTGGTTTTCCTACTTTCTGCAATATAAGTCTGAATTTGGCAATAAGGAGTTCATGATCTGAGCCACAGTCAACTCCCAGTTGTGTTTTTGCTGACTGTATAGAGCTTCTCCATCTTTGGCTGCAAAGAACATATCAGTCTGATTTCGGTGTTGACCATCTGGTGATGTCCATGTGTAGAGTCTTCTCTTGTGTTGTTGGAAGAGGGTGCTTGCTATGACCAGTGTGTTCCCTTGGCAAAACTGTATAAGCCTTTGCCCTGCTTCATTCTGTACTCCAAGGCCAAATTTGCCTGTTACTCCAGGTGTTTCTTGACTTCCACTTTTGCATTCCAGTCCCCTGTAATGAAAAGGAAATCTTTTTTGGGTATTAATTCTAGAAGGTCTTGTAGATCTTCACAGAACCATTCAACTTCAGCTTCTTCAGCATTAATGGTCGGCATAGACTTGGATAACTGTAATACTGAATGGTTTGCCTTGGAAAACCATTCTGTTGTTTTTGAGATTGCATCCAAATACTGCATTTCGGACTCATTTGTGGACCATGATAGCTACTCCATTTCTTCTAAGGGATTCTTGCCCACAGTAGTTGATATAATGATCATCTGAGTTAAATTCATCCCTGCCAGTCCATTTTAGTCCGCTGATTCCTAAAACGTCGATGTTCACTCTTGCCATCTCCTGTTTGACCACTTTCAATTTGCCTTGATTTATGGACCTAACATTCCAGGTTCCTATGCAATATTGCTCTTTATGGCATTGGACTTTACTTCCATCACCGTCTTATCCACAGCTGGGTGTTGTTTTTGCTTTGGCTCCATCTCTTCATTCTTTCTGGTTATTTCTCCACTGATCTGCAGTAGCATATTGGGCACCTAGCAACCTGGGGAGTTCATCTTTCAGTGTCCTATCTTTTTGCCTTTTCATACTGTTCATGGGGTTCTCAAGGCAAGAATACTGAAGTGGTTTGCCATTCCCTTCTCTGCTGCTGCTCCTGCTGCTGCTAATTCATGTCAGTCATGTCCAACTCTGTGTGGCCCCATAGACAGAAGCCCACCAGGCTCCTCTGTCCCTGGGATTCTCCAGGCAAGAACACTGGAGTGGGTTGCCATTTCCTTCTCCAATGCATGAAAATGAAAAGTGAAAGTGAAGTCGCTCAGTCATGTCCGACTCTTAGCGACCCCATGGACTGTAGCCTACGAGGCTCCTCCGCCCATGGGATTTCCCTTCTCTAGTGGAACACATTTTGTCAGAACTCTCCACCATGACCCGTCCGTCTTGGGTGGCCCTACATGGCATTGCTCATAGTTTCACTGAGTTAGACAAGGCTGTGGTCCATGTGATCAGATTGGTTAGTTTTCTGTGATTGTGGTTTTCATTCTGTCTGCCCTCTGATAGAGAAGGATAAGAGGCTTATGGAAGCTTCCTGATAGGAGAGACTGACTGAGGGGGAAACTGGGCCTTGTTCTGATGAGTCTTGTTCTTCTGGGTCTTGTTCTGTTCCTAAAATACAAGAAAACCCAATTCCTGAGAACGATCAACTCAGGGCAAGAAAAAGCCTCTGGCTGTGACTGCTACTGCAGGTTAAGCCAAGCAGACGACTTCTAGGAGCATTTTCCTCCTTAAACTTCTGAACATGTTGCACAAATCAGGCTTTCATTTCCTTCTACTCCAGAGGAAAACTGGTCTAGGAGAGGAGCGGAGAGTTCAGCAAGGTAGTGCTAAGTCGCTTCAGTTGTGTCCAACTCTTTGTGACCCCATGGACTGTAGCCTGCCAGGCTCCTCTGTCCATGGGGTTCTCCAGGCACGAATACTGGAGTGGGTTGCCATTTCCTTCTCTAGGGGATGTTCCCAACCCAGGGATCGAACCAGCATCTCTTACCTCTCTTGCATTAGCAGGCAGGTTTAGTAGCTAAGTAACTGGCTAAGTGATTCAGTCTCCTTACGGGTAAAAGGTGGACACTACCACCCATTTAATGGGGTTAAGAGAGGGTTCATGGGATGCTGTCTATAAAGTGCATGGCTCTATGCCTGGTCTATATAGTAAATCCCTGTTCTCCCCATTTATTACTGAAGCTCAGAGGTATGAGGCACCCCACCACTGCCTGTGCTCTGATACGCTCTTTTTCTTGATGAGGCTCTGAGGAAAATAGCTGTGTTCCAAGGTCCAAAGTTGAGGTGTCTGCCTTTCTCCACATGGCCTCTGTCTCCCCTACTGCCCCGAGTAAGTTAACTCTGAGCACAAAGGACGTCCCCCTGGACCACCCCCTCATCAAAGCCGAGCTCTCAGCACACTTGCGGCTGCCTTCGGGGAAAGCAGGCTTCTAGCGTCCTGCTGCCTTTCACGTCTTCTCCTATGGCTTTTACTAGTTAATTGTTTACTGCCCACGGGTCTCCTACAGAGACAGGGGGCATGAAAGACTCCAGAGCTCATTCATTCATTCCACAAATAAGAAAAAATGCCCCATCTATATGCCAAGCACTAAGCGTCATAAAGAATAAAACTTTTAAAATTTCCAAGTGCTAAATATACATTAGTATTCAATAAACACTTGAAAGTTGGAAAGCTAATTTTGTCAGATTCTGATTTTTCAAGAACTTATCTTCTAGGAAAACCATAAATCCTAACAGGTACCTTAAAACAGGCTTGGACA